>CAUYRH010076730.1:0-16551 GCA_963574655.1 Perodicticus potto | reverse complement strand
CTGGGGTGTTCTGGCTGTCTTCACCTGTGCCGAGAGCTGTAGCTTGGGTACTGGCTATACAGAGGAATTTGTTTGGAAGCAAGATATAACAGATCCACCTTAAAGACATCTTAAAGCTTTAAAAAATGTTAATGATCTCTTATACCTTACAATTCCACTTCTAGGACTTTATCCTAAGTAAATAACCGTACCAGACGTAGAGGTACAGAGATGTTGCTTGAGGCATGGTTTATAGTGCCTAAATACTAATAAAACAAAAATGTCCAAAATTAAATAAATTTTGGTGTATCTGCAAAAAAAAAAAAATAAAAAAAAAAAAAATAAAAATCATGTTAGGCTTAAGGAAAATGAAACAAAAGGCAAATGAGATTTTTAAAAATTAACTTCTGACCCTGAACTGGCAATGAATTAATTATGACATTAATAATTATAAAAATGAGCAGGGCACTTTTTTGGAATGTCAAAGTTAGAGATTTTATCAATCTACCTGTGACCTGGTTAAGAACATTACAAAAAAAAAAATTGTTCTAGGCTGAAATTACCACAGGAGTGACATAATCTTCCAAGCTAAATGCCAAGGAGTAACAGGTCTCCACAAAGACTCTGAATTATGGAATACAGACACACGTGTAGAAGAACACCGTTTACACTAGATGTATAACATGAGCAGCTGGGACTAAAGGATGAATTTGTTTTATCAGCTCCTTAATAATATGAAATGCTAAAGCTCTGCTGAGTCTTGAGTCACTGATCACTGAAAATTAAGTACTCCTACATGGTTTAAAAATACGTTTTCACAATTTACCTCCTAAAAACAACAGAATCATCTATTTTACCATGTCAAGAATTTTTTAAAAAAAGATCTTCTTTAACTTTATGTTAAAATACAGATTATAGGCAATTGTGTACAAGCCTATTTCTCTTCTTCAAGCCGAAACTTTGGGACAGGGGAACAATGTCTTATGTATCTTTTATCCCCTGTAGTCCCTGAATAATGGAATGTTGGAAAATTTTACAAAATATGTTTTCAATTGCAGGAGGAAGCATGGTTTAGAAGGAATTACCACACCGCTGTGCATGAGTGTGGGGAAGGTGAGATGCAGAAGGCAGCTGCTGATTACCTAACGCTCCTTGTTATAAAGTGTGTGAAGTAACTAGTTTGGTAAATAATAGTGCCTTGGCCAAACATTCAGTCACATGAATTAGTCCATTCACAAGACATAACTGAGTTTACAAAGGAGAAGTCACAATGGACAAGCATCTGGTACTGGGAGACTGCTGAAATTTCCTTCTATGGGCCTAAGGCCCTATTAACATTATCCTATAAAAAAATTGTGGCTTTCATCAATTTTAAGGCAGGCTAAAAGGCACATGTACTTTTCAGTGTAAGAAGTAGAACATACGATGCTTAACAAAATTCCCGTGAAAAATCTGCTTCAAGAAATTAGTGACTTGCTTAACGTTTTAGCATTGCTTAGAGAATAAAGGGGCCTTTAGATAACACACTTACAGCTAAAGATAACAGACCTATGGCTGACCCATTGCCACTATCAATACTTTTTCTTGGGAGGTAATAAAAGGATCAGAATATCCAGCCCACTAGAAGCAGTTGCCTAGTTATGTTCACAAACAATGGTGTAGTGTTCCACAAACAGACACGCTTCTTGGAAAATAAAGAAATCTCACCTTCCTAGCAGAAGGCTGAACCAGTGTGGGTGACATCTAAATGTCATTTGGCATTATCTTAGAAAGAGAACAATGGTTACGGTACACCATCTTTATGACTTATTTGTCTGTCAGCATCCCCCAAACCTCTAACATTCTTTTTTAAAATTAATCAAAAGTAAGTGTAGGAGAAAAAAAGGTGAGTCATCTCTGAATTTGGTAGGGCCCTAAAACAGGGATTTATAAACCGAGTCCTTATACTTTTAAGTGGGATATGGTTTTCTTTTCATTAAATGATTTTCCTAGAGATCTGCAAAAGCTTTATTTAGCCCACTGTAGCATGACGTTTAATAAAGGTACCTCGCAGGATGCCAGGATTAGAGTCACTGAGAAAGTGATCACAAGTAATTTTAAAGAAAATAGTTTCTGGATCTTTATCCATCTAGCAATCTGTGCATGAATCCAGAACTTCATCTTAGTTACATTATGAACTTTGGCAGTTACTGGATGTCTGAGTTCAATGAAATGGTACATTTGGCACGGGTAGAATTTTAGTAAGGTTCTCTGGTTATAACGATTTTTTGTCATTTGGTACTTGATTTTCAGGGGAGTATTTTAAGATAAAAACCTAGTGTTTAAATAAGTTATACTTCAATATGTGGAACTTTAAGCCTTTTCCATTGCTTTTTAGGGGACTGATACTTAGTGTCTCTTGACAACACTCATAGAATTTCAACAGTATTGACCGGTATTCAAAGAAAGATCATCAGTCTAAGGGAAGGAGGTGACCTGGACACAGGGGCTCTGCAACTTACCAGTGGCATGACTCTAAACGAGTTACATAAACTCTCTGAGCCTTAATTTTCTTATCATAAAATAAGATATATCTTCCTCCTAGGAAAGTTTAAGGGTAATATGAGATAACATGCAAAAAGAATGTGGAAAGATGCCTGCATATGATAAGGGCTAAATAAACAGAAACTATTATTTTAAAATAAAAAGCCTGCTTAGAATTACGCCCCAACAATACTCATAGGTATTATGAATTGACTGGGATCATCCCCACTGAATAGCCATAATTTTTTTTTTTTTAGGTTGGAATAAAATGGCATTTATTCACAGACAACATGATCGTTCATTCAGGTAGAAAATCCAATGGACTCTACAAAAAAGTTGCTAAAATAAGGTAGGTTACAAGGTATTTCTACAAAAATTTCTACATACTAGCAGCGAACAATCAGAAATTGTAATTAGAAAAGCAATACCATTTATGATGGATTAAAAAATTATGAAAATCTATGTTTCAGGTTTTCAAATTCTAAGGTAGCCCAAGACCCTGGTAATTTCCTGTGATCCTGCTTCCTGAAGCATAGTTAAAACAAACAAACAAAAAATGAAAACAAAAACAAACAATCCCTACAAAGAAGGAGTGATAATACTACCCATTACTCACATGATGGAGTAAAAATTGAAAGCTACCCTTTTTCACATTATTCAGTCCTAAAACTCCATACTCCTCTATGCCTCGTTTGAACACATTTTAAATGTTTTATTTAGAAGAATGATACTATGCTAACATTTAATTCTCTCATGTATGAAATTTGAGTGAGAAGAGAAAAAAAATCATATTGGTCAAGGAACTTGCAATTAATAGTCATCTTAAGGTGACAACCTATTATCTGAATTATCCAGATGTAAAATGCAGCAGCATTGTTTGTGGAATAAAACTAGAATTTGTAAAAAAAAAAAAAAAAAAAAATGTATTATTTTGAAAAAAAAAAAGTATTAATTATTTATTTATTTGAGACTGAATCTCACTTTGTTGCACTTGGTAGAGTGCCCTGGTGTCACAGCTCACAGCAACCTCAAACTCTTGGGCTTAAGCGATTGTCTTGCCTCAGCCTCCCAAGTAGCTGGGACTACAGGTGCCCACCACAACGCCCGGCTATTTTTAGAGATGGGGGTCTTCCTCTTACTTAGGCTGGTCTTGAACTTGTGAGCTCAGGCAATCCACTGCCTTGGCCTCCCAGAGTGCTAGGATTACAGACGTGAGCCCCCCAGCCTTAAATGCATGTTTTAGATGTCTTTGAAAGACATCTGAATAGCCATAAAATTGAACTGCCCCCTTTCCCCTATCTCCTTGCCATTAACATTTAACTAGTTTATTCCTAGTATCTCGAGAGATGCCTTTGCCTTCAAGTTCACCATCATGGAATAATTCTAGTCTCTTGTTCCTTCTCTCCAGGCTTCTTTTCTCCCTCCAATCCATACCCCCAAATTCGCCCAGAACACTCTTAATAAAGTTCACCTCGGAGCGTGTTCCTGCCCTGCCTGGTGCTGCTGAATGGTTTCCTTCCTCCCTCCAGTCCTGATCTAGCATCCGAGGCCTTGCCTCTCCTTTTGCCTCATCTGGTCATGACTGGTCTCCCTTTCTCCAGCAGTATCAAGCTTTAGAATTCCCCTGAAGAGCAAATATACCAGGTTCACTCCTGTGTGAAGGGTCTTTAACATGGGACCTGTAAGCTTGGAGGAAGTAAAAAACTATATCTGTATTTCATTAACCTTTTACTCAAATTTAGCATTTCCTTCAATTATGAATGCAGGCAATAAACCATTGGCAACTACAGAAATAACATATTTTTATATTCCATTTAGTAGTTTTAGAAATCTCCAAATACTATTTATGTTCACTATGGTTTTGAAAATATGGTATTAGACCTGCAGCTAGATCTGTTATTTAATATGTTAATCAAGAAGTACTACTTTGCTATGTAAGAAATTTACTTTTAAAAGCATTTTGGTAACTGTACTTCCCTTGAGTTAATTTCCTTTTTACTTATAAAAGTTATTTTATACAGTTAAATACATTATAAAGGGGTGTAGAAAAATGTGACTGTTAAGGACCCTCATGTGTGAAACCTCCCGTGATGGCTTCCAGGCCACGATGATAGGTCCATCCGTCGACCTTTATTACAGTGTTTTATAATTATATATTTGCATTTTTCTTGAGCTACCTGTCAGCTCCTAAAACTAGGTTGTTTAGGATACATGATTTCATTTTTCTAGTTTTCTAATTTATTTACTGTTTAACTGGATGTTATGAGCCAAGAGACACGTGACACGCCATCCTCTTTGTTATTAATTATTTACCAATATTAGGAAAACACTGATCCATTACCACTAAGCAAGAATGTGAAAAAGTCTCAGGAGTGTTTCATGCCCAGGATGCCCCAGAAGGCATCACCAGTCATGTGGTAGCTATGACTAAAAGTAAACTGTGAAGGTTTTCCAAACCATCAACTCTTCCGTAAAACACACTTCATAACAAAATGTTGCCAAATTTTCTAACACATATACCTAAATTTCAGGGTGAAAATTGTACCCCCCAAATGTCTTAAGCCAGTACCATCTACCTTAGCAAAACTAACCCTTCATTCACCTGTCTACCCATTTAAAACCAGCCAATCAAATACTAATTTTCAAAATTACTTTTACTGAAAAGAAGTAGGTTGCCATTATTTGTTTTTTAAAAAAAGTTAGGTCTATAGCAATAGTTATTTTTCTACCATTCAGAGAAGGGAAGCATACTTAAGGGCTGTGTAACATACTTTTACAATGTGATGGTAAATAACATCAATTAAATGTTAATACCTGACTTGCTTTCACCATTTATTTAATATGATTTACAAGAAGGTTATTTTGATTTTATTTAAACTTACAGAACGGTTAAGTTTTTTAGGGGCCTCATTCATTTAGTATTTATAATTTCTGTAAAGTCTTCAGACTTTCTTAGAAGGAAAAACCCCAGAGGTTATGATTACAGTGTACTGATGGCACAGTTCTGGATGGTTTATTCCTTTTGTTTATGTAGAACAAAATGAGGATGTTACTTTAAGTGGGTTTGCTCAAAATGTGAACAAACTCTAAGCTGGTTTTATTTATTCTCTGCAGTGACCAGAGTAGTAGGATGAGAATATTGGCCTTATGGATTATCAGAGATACGCTTTTTCCCCCTTTTAACTTTTTGTGTTACTTCTGACCTAAATAGACAAGTTCAGAAAAGCTTTTCTCAAAAGTCTTTTGAGTTCAAGAAGAAATGAAGATGACATTTCAAAAAAGGATGTAAGTGACAGAAAACATTAAGTACTGCTCTGATTATGTGACTGCTTCATATTTAATTGGAGATGAGGGGAAAGGGTCTCTGGATTTCTCTTCCTGAAACTTTGTTTCTGAGAATATTTCTCTGACCCTGAGTAGTGTCCTGATTGTAAAGCATTTATTCTTATCTGTCATCTAATTAACCACCTAGGCCTGCCATTCCATCCCATAGTATCTCTCAAGTCTACTTCCACTGCCACCATCAAGGTTGCATTATTTCTTGCCTAGGCTACTAGGTTGTTTTTCTTTTTTAATTTATCTCCTTTCATCACCCTTTGTCCTTCTCTAATTAGTTCTCTACTCTGTTTTCAAACACAAATCTACTCAACATACAAAATTCTTAAGGTTCACAAGGTCCTCGCACGTTCTGTCACCAGCTTGCTATCCAGTCTGTTTTCTGTGCCATTCTCCTGCTTGTTGTGACACAGGCTTAAAACTCAGTTCCTCGGAGAAGCCATATTCCTGGCTTAGGACTACACACGACCTGATGTTCCCTCTCCCTAAAATGATCTTTCCCTACTCTAGGTACACTTAGTCTCCTAGAGTCCTCCTTTGTGTCTTTTTGGCTTCCCTCAAAGTACTTGTTGACTATGGAAAATAAATAATGCTGGGATAGGGAATCTTGACATTGTGGAGAATTTGCAAGTCCTTAGCCAAAAGCCATAGCATCAAAATAAAAAGGCCAACGAGTATGTCCCATAAATGACCAACTTCCTCCAAGAAGCTCTTATGTCCAGGTGAATAGAAATGAAATATGTTTATCATGGGTAGATAAAATCCTCCACTCTAGGTGTCAAATTCAGCCCTGGGATATTTAAGTCATCCCAGGGCTGAATTTAGCAAAAGACATGTATAATTATTTGAAGATAAGGTCACAGGATAAGGTCATGAGTGCTTTTTATTTCAACTTCCATTCCCTTTTTCACTACATTTATATATATTTACCTTCATCTCAAATGGGTCTGTGGATATTAGTCAATACATTATTTTCTGCTTCATTTTATTAATAGTAACCTCAAGGCATATTAGCTTGTACCACCAGGGTTTAATTTAACCCTAATTGAAAACAGATTTGTTTTAAAGGCACTCAGTGAGCAAAAAAAGAACTGTTTTGATAAAATGAAAAATCCCATTCACAGTGTATTATATTTGCTGTCAAGTCGCTAAGAATTACTGGAAATAAATGCACTGTCACCAGGAAGTGAAATAATGGGGAAAAAAACCAGGGAGTAATAGGGTTCTTGAACATTTCCAAGGTTGCATAAACGTTTTATGATTGAACCTGATAGTCTTAGCGTATCTATGTCAATGATGCGTGTTAAATCACATGAGGCTAGAAAAAGAAGAAGAAAAGATGGTGTAAGTGCAAAATTATTTTTCTTGCAAATGAACTTTGAAGAAATTCATGAGGAGAATACTGTTTCCCAAAACTGGCGTCACCACTACAGGAGGGACAAGGGATGAAGCCAGTTATCAGTTTGGATGCTGGGGAACTTTATCTGGAGAGGAAAACATGAAAATATCACTGTACAGAAAAAGCACATTGATGATCTTTGTACTCTTGGTTTAACAAGGGTCAAGAAGACAAAATCAAGCTGAAAGTTATTAAAAACTTTGAAGCATTATGGGAGTGGTCCTTGACGGAAGACAGACTAGCATCTCCTGGAGAGTGTTTCTAAATCACACTCTTCTTGCCTGGGGAGGCAGATCTATGGGAAGGGGAGGCAGGTGGCTCTAAGAACCTCTACAGATGACTCTGAGTGAGACTCTTTGACACACCAATGGGGGATCAGGGACCGCCCCTCCCTGGTTTGGTGTTATGTATTTGTTTATGTGAGGAGTTGCAGTTTCACCATTTATAACTTTTGTTATTAGACCCTTGCCCACCTGTCTGTGACACCTTTGCACGTCAGCACTCCTAGATCAGCAGTTCTCAACACTTTTCTTATTGGCAGTGACTAGTTGTGGCTCCTTTCCAGGAAAAGCCTGTGATCTGTTTTTTTCTAAGGGTTTACATAGTGAAATTAGTAAGCAGTGAATTTGTGTTTGGTATAGATGAAGGTTTGTATAACTGAAAATATAGAAAATCTGATAGTTCTGTAAATCCATTTATGTCAAGCAAAGAATAAGTTTTTTTTCTCGTGCTACAGAAATAAATATGGTGAGAGGCAATATAATTTGTTGGTAGCTGAGATAGTAGAACTGATGGTGTCAGATTTTGAAGAAAATGATGATATTTTCACTTGTTCAGATAGTGAACAAGAAGAATTCAGAGGTGGAACATGAAATTACTTGTCCTGAGGAAGAGAGTGAAGAAGAAAACGAAGATGATGTTGATAAAGAAATACAAAATATGGAGTCCAAGAGGAGAAGACTTCGCCCTATTGTAAAACTACAGCAGCCCCCGGCTCAGATGATGGCACCATCAGGAATAACATGGAACTCACCGCTGGTAAAGAGTTAGGAGAGACGACAATTGGCTAATATCGAGAGGACTCACCCAGGAGTATGATCAGTAGTAGAACCCAAAACTCCACTGGATGTTTTCCAACTATTTATTGAAAATGAAACTCTGGGTGTAATTATCAAGTTTATAAATCAGAAACTACATCTCTAATCTGAGTTAGGTAAGAATGTATTCATCTAAAATTCTGGTGATTTCATAAAAGAAGAAATATTAAGACTAACTCAAATTCTTCTAAATTGTGGCATTGACTAGCAAAATAAAGACAATATCCAAGATCTTTTCAGCGAGGAGAATTTACCAGTTTACAATGTTATGTTTTCAGAATACAGAATGAAACTCCTCCTGGTGAAATGTCTATGGTCTGATGATGCTCCATCACATGAAGCTTGCAGACAGTGTGATATGTTTGATCCAGTTCAAGAACTTTGGGATATGGTTATAAATAAGCTCTCACGTTATCATTATTATTATTACTATTTTCTGTAGAAACAGACTCTCACTTTATCGCCCTTGGTAGACTGCTGTGGCGTCACACAGCTCACAGCAAATGTCAGCTCCTGGGCTTAGGCAATTCTCTTGCCTCAGCCTCCCAAGTAGCTGGGACTACAGGTGCCCACCACAACACACAGCTATTTTTTTGTTGCAGTTTGGCCAGGCTGGGTTTGAACCTGCCACCCTCGGTATATGGGGCCAGTGCCCTACCTACTGAGCCACAGGCTCTGTCCTAAGCTCTCACTTTACTGCAATCCTCACAAGTCTGTCACTGTCAATGAGGAATTTCATAGGCATTGTCCATTCAGACTGCATACCAACTAAGCCTGGGAAGTATGGCATTGCAGTGAATCTTCCATGTGGTTCTTTTATAAACTACTGTTTTGCAGCAGAGCCACATGCTAGGAAATCAGAGAACCTTCTGAGAAATTACAGTAGTGACTCTGAGACTGTAAAAAGACTGATTCAGAACTGTCATTTGGATCAGCCCAGAAGAGGTACTACCATGGACAGAGTTTACCTCCATCCTCCTGGTTTTCATCTTGCTTCCAAAGAATATAACCACAGTTGGTACTGTTTGTGGGGATAAAAGGCATTTACCTTTAGAACTCAGGCCAGCATCGGTGAGAACCTCTCCATCTGGTACAGTAAGATCTGCCTTCTCTCCCTATGTGAAATTAGTAAGTTAGTTCCGAAGACAGGAAAGGCAGTTACAGTACTTTCCACAGCATGAAGATCTGAAGGTGACAGATAACCAGCCTGACGTACTCCATTTTTATAAGCAGGCATTGATGCTCTTGATAAATGTGTGAGAACGTATTAGGAACTGAGCTTTGGCCCCTGGTAATTTTCTTTAACATCATTGACATCACAGCAAATAGTTCATATGTGATTTTTCCAGAAACAAATAGCCACTGGTTACAACTTAATTTGAAGAAACAACTGGAAAGAAAATTCTTTTCGAAATATTTGGCATGACTGCTCTGTGAAGCAAACATAAGAAGGTGCACCCAAAAGGCACAGGGTCATCACAAAAAATATACAAGGGCAAAGAATCTTTGTGGACACAAGTGCAACTAAGGACAAGGTGCGGTTACAAGAGGACTGGTTCACAAGGAACCAAAAGAATTATGAGACAAGCAGTGAAAAGCTTATCAAAAAAAGGTGGCTGCTAACTTTGTCCCCATGGGAGAGACAGAAAATACATGAAGGCACACAGTGAATGAAACAAATACATCCATCCCAGCCACACATCAAGAGAAAATATAATGAAAAAGACATGCAGAGAACACAATTAAGGTGTTGTTAGTTACTTGTACAATGATATGTAAACACATAGGTTTCTTGCAATATTACAGTACTATTTATTCTGGGGTCAGGTTCATCAGGTACCAAATAGGCATTGGTATGCGACTGCTATTTGAGAAGTATTAAAAGAAAAAGTACAATAATTAGAGATATAGTCTTTTTATCAATTTCTACTCAGGCAGGGTCTAAATTATTATTAGAACTCCACTGAGGAGGAAAAGTTCCAGGCATCATCACTAATTAGTACAATTACCTAACTGCACAAGCATCTTAACTGACAAACTGTGTCCCTGGTCCAAGGCAAGACCCAAGAAGGTTCTCAAAGGTGTAGAAAGAGAAGCTTTTGCGTCATTGTTTTCATGTTAACAAAGAGTCCTGAAAAACTGTGGGAGCTAAAAAAAGATTGTCTGTAGGGGACTAGACAGGAGAAGTCTAAAGAATAAGCAGTTAGTCAGTGTGCCCTGGGGAACAGAATATGACTTACTTGGATCTCAGTATTTGCTCAAGTGTAAGAAAGAGGTTGGAAATTAGGTTACATTAAAGGCCTTCGGTGTGCACAATCTGTGATTCTATGCTGGAGAAGAAAGAATGAACAAGGGGAAAAGCTATCCATCTGACTGGTAAATTACGAGGGGAACTGCAAAGGTAGCTAGTGTCTCAGTAAAGATCTTGGCTATAAACCAGATGCCACCCAAGTCCATGGCTTTAATTATCATGTATGGATAATCATTCCCTGTTCCAGAACTCTCTTTCAGTACTAAGGCCAGTATTCCCAAATCAGTATCCCTCTGATGACATTTCACAGACACCTAAGATTCAACATGTCCAAAGTTATACCCATGAGGTCTTGCCTCATCTAATGACTCCATCTCTTTGCCATGATCTACTCCACTTTGCTGCTCTTACTGCAATTGGGAACCATCCAAAGACTCCTTCCTTTTAGGCTGATAGTTAATAAATTACTTATTATTATTACTATTGTTTTATCTTTTCTTTTTGAGACAGGGTCTCAATCTGTCACCTGGACAGTGCAGTGTTTTGATCATAGCTTATGGCAACCTCAAACTCCTGGGCTAGTTAATCAATTACATATTTTAGAATCCCCTTTGATTTTTTTCTCCTGAATATACTGAGAATCTGTCTACCTGTTTATCTCCAATATAACCACTATAATTCAGGTAACTATTGCCTGTCTAATGGACAACTCTAGAACTGTCCCCCGTATGAACATGTGCCCCCTGTACATTCAGATTCTCAGTGAGACAGTTTAGGATTGACGATTTGGTCAAGGCAATCTCCTGCTTAAAACTCCTCATTGAGTTCATGTTCTTGGACTGAAGATCAAAACTTCCATGGTTCTGGATGACTTGGCACTAGCCCATCTTAATAACCGTATCTTATTCTTCTCCAACCTCATTAATCTTCCTTCAGTTCCTTGGACTTGCCAAGTTCCTTACTGCTCAGCACCACCTTTATCTGTGCTCCATTCTCCTTTTCAGAGCTCAGTTCAAACACCCCATTCTTAAGGTATTCTTCCTGAGTCCTATCATCCCCATCTCATTTCCTAGTATAGGCTTTATTAATTCTAACAATGATTAAAATGTTTGTTGAGTGCACCATTTTAGGCATTTTCTACAAATTAATCCATCCTTACTGTAATTCTATAGTAGGTGCTTCATAATATATTTAAGTACATGAAGAATGAATGAGATTAAAACCCTCGGGCAAAAGTACCTTAAAATTCTACATGTGTACACTTTAGGAAATATCTGGCTGTTTTTAAGGGTATTAAAATAGTGATTTGCATATACTGAGATCACATTATGAATAATAAAGTGGAGTATTTGAGGGAAGGGTTACCTAGGAAAAGTTCAATTTCTCAAAGATTAGACAACTCTCATAAAAAAAGTTTAATCGAAAATGAGAGGAATCTAACAATAATTTGAGAATGTGGCGTTAAAGGCCCTATTAGAAATATGTGTATATATTCTCATAAAGATACATGATTCAGATGATACCCCCACTAGAATTACTTGTTCTAGACCTGGCTGGTTCCCAGTGACAACTTTTATACAGGTGGCTACACATTTTCTACAGCAACTTGCTTCCACCTTTATGTTTATATGCAGTTTTATCTGTTAAAAGGAGATCTGAAAGATGTTCTTTAATACACTCAATTCACAGAATTTAACAGGTAATAAAATTCACAGTAGCAACAATGAAAATAAAATACCTAGGAACAAAGGAGGTGAGAGACCTCTATAGGAAGAATTATGGAGACACTGAGGAAGGTAACTATGGAGGATGTAACAGATGGAAAAACAAACCACACTCAGCAGAATCAACATTGTTAAAAAGTCTACACTACCCAAAGTGATTTACAGATAGAATGCAATACTCATAAAATACCAATGTCATGTTTCACAGATCTAGAAAAAAAGTTCTATGTTTTGTATAGAACCACAACGACCCCAAATAACCAGTGCAACCTTATGTAATAAGAAAAAAATGGAAAGTGTCACTTTATCAGACTTCAAGCTATACTACAAGGCTATAGTAACCAAAACAGCATGATATTGGCACAAAATCAGAGACGTATAGACCTATAGATCAGAACAGAGAACTCAGAGATGAGATCATTCCATATTTCCATCTGATTTTTGACAATCAGATAAAAACATACACCAGGGAAAAGAATTCCTGTTCAATGAATGGTGCTGGGAAAACTGGATAGCCACATGTAAAAGACTGAAACAGGATCTGCACATTTCACCACTCAAAAATTAACCCACAATGGAAAATAAGACTTAAACTTGAGGCAGGAAATTATAAGAATCCTAGGAAAAGATGTTGGAAAAATTCTTTAGATATCAGCCTAGTCAAAGAATTCATGAAGAAGAGCTGAAAAGCAAGCACATCAATAAAAATAAAAAAATAGACCTCATCAAATTAAAAAGCTTTTGCACAGCCAAGGACACAGCCAAAAGTGCAAATAGAAAACCCACAGAATGAAAGAAAAGATTTGCCTGCTATACATCTGATAAAGGACTGATAACCACAACATACAAAGAACCCAAGCAAATCAGAAAGAAACAACCAAACAACCCCACTGAAAACTGAGTAAAAGACATGAACAGAAACTTTTCAAATGAAAATACATGAGTGGCCAACAAATTCATTTGCTCAATATCTCTAATCATTAAGAAAAAAATGCAAATCAAAACCTCAGTAAGATATCACCTAATTCCAATGAAACAGCTCATATTAAAAAGTCCCCAAAACAGATGCTGGCATGGATACAGAGAGGAAGAAATACTTATATACTGTGTGTGTGGGGGGGCGCTGTAAACTAGTACAACCTCTAGGGCAGGTTGTATGGAGATACCTCAAAGAACTTACAGTAGACCTATCATTGGATCTAGCAGTCCTATTTCTGGGTATATACTCAAAAGAAAAAAGATTATTTTATATGAAAAGATACCTGCATTCAGACATTTAAAGCATACAATTCACAATTGCAAAGATGCAGAAACAATCTAAGTGCCCACCAATATGTGAATGGATAAATAAAAGGTGGTATTTGCATACCATGGAGTACTACTCAGCCATAAAAAATGGCAATCTAGTATCTTTTGAGATGGAACTGGAAACCATTCTGCTAAGTGAAACATGGCAAGAATGGAGAAACAAACATGTACTCAATACCAAACTGTAACTAACCGATCAACACTGAAGTGCACATATGGAAGTCAATCTCAATGAAAGTCCAGCTGGGGGCAGGGGAAGGAGGGGACGGGTAATATCACAACTAGTGGGTGCAGTGCACACAATTTGGGTGAAGGACACACTTACAACTTTGACTCCATCTGTACAAAGTATGTAAACAAAACAGGTGTACCCCCTAATATTCTGAAATAAAAAATTACTCAAAAAAGGGAACATTTTCACTGGAAATTATTTATGATAGTCAATCTCTTAGGAAGTCATTATTAATATCCAAAAGCAATTAACATTTTTGGCCTCAATCTAAAATACTGCCTGGTATGGAACCAATATTTATTGAATTAAAATAAAGAAGAACCACTCACTTTCTTAAATCTTCAACTCTAGTCAGAATGGATTAGGTATGGATCACTGCAGTCTACCGACTTCTACAAGTCCAAGCATGGAGACAATGAGTGTAGGCATTTACCTTTTGTTAGGGAAAACCATACTTTCCAAAATAAAGAACAATTTGCAGCGCCATCAATAGTACAAGATGTTCTTAAGATAGTTATTAAACCAATTCTCCTTTTAAATCTGTCTTATTTGCTAAATTTTCCTGTATGCATCACTCCCTGGCGAAAGCATACTCCCTACATTTACAACACGAGCATTACTTACCTTAAGGCACTATGCAACTTGTTCACATTTGACTCAGAGAAAGGGGAAATGTGTATAGATGGTTTTAACAACATAAAGTCAGGAAGAGGACAGCAGTTATATTTTGTAAAATAAGTCATACTATAAATACATACTGTTAAATCACCACAAAGCCTAATATGTTCCTCTCAAAGGAGGCATACAATAAATGTTTTTCATATCTACTGCCTCCCAAAGGGCACCTAAAAGTTTGGTACTGTTTTTACAAATAGCTGCCTATTTTTATGTTAAGACTAAAACTAGGCTGTATGGCTTTTCTCACATCATTATAATTTTATATTGAAATATCAGGTAGATGAGAACACCTTAGCTTAGAAGGACCACAAGATTAACAGACTGATAATCATAAATTGCTCTGTAATGAGATACACTTGGGTGATAAATATGTTTGTTCATACTTTAAAAGTCAGTGTTAAGAAAACTGTTTCTTTATGTAAATCACCAAATATTTACAATTATTCCTTTCCTGTATCAGAAGCTCATAAAAATTTTACTAATACTCTTCAGGTTTTTTTCTGCCTTTAGTTGACTTGAAGGCCTATCAGTCTTACTGTGAACACAACATCTAAAACAGACATTAGATTTGGAAAATATTCTATATGGCCAAAACAACCGTAATTTTAAAAATAATTTGTTACAGGTAGCTGTGTTAAAAACCTACAAAAAATGATCATCAAGAAAAAAGCAGAATGGAACAGAATTTGGGCAATAGTTCTATTATCTTTTTAGCAGTTGAGGGGGGTGTCCAAATAAAGATCACAATATCCAGAAATTGTCTATGCTAAGGTTATCTTCTTCTATTAAGACAAAGGATAGTAAGTCTTTTTAGATCAAGAAAAGGATGATAAATATCAGTAATCCAATAAGCAAATAAATTTTAAAAACCTTGTTAGTAGGTAAAAGAGGTGTTATACTTGTCAATTTTCTACAGACAAGCAGATATCACAATTTGGGACCAGAATGGCGTAATGATACATATCTTCCTCCTTTGCATTTTTACTGGAAGCCATGAATGTATTATCTTCATGTTAAATTAGAAGTTCCAAGTGGACACCAAGCGGAGTTTAGTGTTTAAATGTCGTGTTTTAATTTCACAAAGAACTATTTGACTTAATAAATCATTTACTCATCGATTTGAGACTAGTGCCTATCAAGTCAAGGCTAAAGGAGTATAACTTTTTCTTTAAAAGCTAGGTCTTACTCTATCCATACGTTTTAAAGAGGTTGTCAGCCTTTTTTTTTTGCAGTTTTTGTCTGGGGCTGGGTTTGAACCCACCATCTCTGGCATATGGGGCCGGCGCCCTACGCCTTTGAGCCTCAGGTGCTGCCCTGTTAGCCTTTTTTTTTTTTTTTTTTTTATTGTTGGGGATTCATTGAGGGTACAAGAAACCATGTTACACTGATTGCATTTGTTGGGTAAAGTCCCTCTTACAATCGTGTTTTGTCCCTAAAAGGTGTGGCACACACCCAGATCCCACCCCCCTCACTCCTTCCCTCTCTCTGCTCTTCCTTTCCCCACCCCTCCCTCATTCTTTCTCTCTCTGCTCTCCCCTTCCCTCACCCTCACTGTGTCAATAATTGTCCTTAATTGTCCTCATATCAAACTTGAGCACATGAGATTCATGCTTCTCCATTCTTGTGATGCTTTACTAAGAATAATGTGTTCCCCTTCCATCCAGGTTAATACAAAGGCTGTAAGGTCTCCATTTTTTTTTAATGGCTGAATAGTATTCCATAGTGTATATATACCATAGCTTGTTAATCCATTCCTGGGTTGGTGGGCATTTAGGTTGTTTCCATATTTTGGTGATTGTAAATTGAGCTGCAATAAATAGTCTAGTGCAAGTGTCCTTATGATAAAAGGATTTTTTTCCTTCTGGTAGATGCCCAGTAATGGGACTGCAGGATCAAATGGGAGGTCTAGCTTGAGTTTTTTGAGAGTTCTCCATACTTCCTTCCAAAAAGGTTGTATCAGTTTGCAGTCCTACCAGCAGTGTTAGCCTTTTTGATGGCTAAAATTAAGTAAGAAACTTCAAAAC
>CAUYRH010076728.1:0-34715 GCA_963574655.1 Perodicticus potto | reverse complement strand
TCCATAAAACTTTTTCTTTTCTGGAGACAGTTTTGTTATGTTGCCCTCAGTAGAGTGCCATGGTGGCACAGCTCACAACACGTCAAACTCTCTTAAGACATTCTCTTGCCTCAGCCTCCTGAGTAGCTGGGACTACAGGCACCCGCCACAATGCCAGGCTATTTTTCTGTTGCAGTTGTCATTGTTTAATGGCCCGGGCCAGGTTGGAACCTACCAGCCTGAGTGTATGTGGCTGGCACCATAACCACTGTGCTACAGGTGCGGAGCCAAACATTTTTTTTTTTTTTTTTGAGACAGAGCCTCACTCTGCTGCCCTGGGTAGAGTGCCATGGCACTACATCCTCAAACTCTTAGGCTTAAGCAGGCCTCTTGCCTCACCCTCCCAAGTAGATAAGGACTGTAAGCATGTACCACCATACCCAGCTGGTTTTTCTATTTTTGGTAGAGATGGGTCTCGCTCTTGCTCAGGCTGATCTTAAACTCTTGAGCTCAAGCAGTCCACTTGCCTTGACCTCCCTGAGGGCTAGGATTACAGGCAATGCAATTGCCAGCATTCGTAGCACTAAGACTCTCTTCAGCATAGTTTGGTATTTGGTGGTTCATACTAGCGTCTGCTTCATTTGCGTTAGTATTTTCTTTCCAAGCAGCATAATAATCATAAGAACCCAGACTTTGCTCATATTCCTCATGGGCTCTATAATGTGCAAATCAGTACTCCATAAATTCTTGTTCATTGATTTTTTTTCTCTCTGTAGAGAAGTACAAAATATGCAGGCACTTCCATATGTCAAACATTACTCAATTCAGTGCTACCCTAAACCTGCACTTTAGCCAATATATACAAACATCAATGAAACTAAATATTATTTGTTACTCAAAATTAGATATTAAAAACACTTACTTTAAAAAATCTAGAGAATTTCTTCTTGGATTCTGAAATTACGCAGACATATCTGGTCTTGCTTGTCTGAATGCCATAACAAATAATTGGGACTTTATCTTATTTTGTATGCAGCACAAGGACATGACACAGAACAAATATTGGTGAAAAGAAAAAAGAACTACAACAAATCATGAGAAATATGTAAATTCTTTGTTTTGTCTTCTTTGCGTAGAAGAAACTAAAGTAGTTGACCTTAATCTGGGACAGGAGGAGGGTCTTTCACCTGTGTAACTCCAAAAAACAAGAGCTTAGTGTAATAAAAAAGTGTGGGAAAAAGTACTAGGAGAAGTCCCCTACCAGAGGCTGGGGCAATTATAATAGGAAGGACAGTTTGCTCTTGGACTGAGGAAATACCAGTTCTGTCATTTTTTGATTCTTCAGGATGATGTAACCATTTAAGGATTGAACCCCTCTCATCATGGCATACAGCTATCACTTCATCAGAACTCACGAGTTTTCTCTTAACCATGTAATCCTTGTGCAGCAGTAATGGTGCTGACCTAGTGATGGCCCAATGTCTATTACAAACTGGGCTTTTCTTTGGGGGAACAGAGAAACTAATCCATTACAGTAATATCAGTGAGAAAGTGAAAATCACCTGAACTTGTGAGCAGTGGAGCAGGAGTTGGAAAGAAGTGGTCAGATTTCAGATATATTTTGAAGGTAGAGCCAACAAGAATTTACTAAAGATAAGACATGAGGTGTGAGAGAGAGCAATCAGGGATTATTCTAAGTCTTTTAATGTGAGCAAAAGAAAGGGGAAGTTGGTAACCTTTGAGATGGAGAAGGCTGTGAATAGAACACATTTCATGGGAGATAGAGAGTTCAGTTTTAGACATATTAACTTTAAGTTGTCAGCTGGAAATCCAGGTGGAATTGTTGGTTAGGCAGTTGGATATGTGAGCCTAAAGTTGGGAGAGCAGTATTGGCTGGAGATGAAATTTAAAAGTCATCAAGGTAGTTAGCTTTTGAAGTTATGTAACTGGAAGAGATCACCACGGGACAGCAGGCATGTGAAGAAGAGATGAGGACTGAAACTTAAAAAGATGATGATCACTGCTGTGGAGAAAAAAGTAAACCAGGAAGAGGCATAAAAATTTATGGAGAAAATAGAATTTGTAGTAGAGTCATATTTGTGAAATTAGAGATAATTTCTTTTCGTGAGAAAAAGCCAGGACAAATTGAGAAGGAGCAATAATCAATAAAGAACGCAATAGTGAGCATTCTCCAGAATAGGGGGGGAAAACTCCAAAACAAAACAGAGTTCATAAAATGAAATAGCACTTTGTATTTTGGCAAAGTTAATGAAAATGTGTTCATACCCATAAAGATCCTCCAAAAAAATATTTATTAAAAATTGAGAAACCTTCCTATACGCATCCAGAAAGAGAAAATAAAAGGAATAAAAACCAGGATTCTTAGGTTTTCTCTACAAGAACAAATGCCAGAAGAATGCTGCGGTCCAGTCAGTGTGCGTACCCAGCTGAGATTGCTTGGTACTACACGACAGGTCAAGTGTTGGAGGACTATGGAAAGACCATTTTGTCCCCTTAGCAATGAAGACATCAAGTATATTTTTAGTTTATTGAAAATGTCATTCCAAGAACTGTGGTGAGCAATGATACAAGTAAACACAGAAATTTAAGTCGAACCAATTGTTATAAAAATGGTAACGGGATTAAGTGCAAAAGTAAACAAAACATTCTTAAACAAGAAGAACGTCTTATAAAATATTCATGTATTTAGAAATATACACTTTACTCCAGAAAAATGGCTTAGAAAGATGACATTAATGGAGGAAAGTCAGCAAAAGACACATATTAAAAATAAGTAAGATAAATTAATCAAGAAGAGTATAAAGAATAACTTAGGTGAGTTAGCAGCAGAACATGTATCCAATGTCCTGTGTGTTCTGTAGTAGTGGGGAAGATACTTAGCCCTATGAAGTCTAGTGGATAATGTGAATGCATATTACAAGCGATTGTTAAGATTTGTATGGCCTATAAGGAAATAAACACACACACATATGCAATCCAGAAGAAGAAAGCCAACTATTCTTGGTACTGTAACCTGAAAGAAGTTTTTCACTGAAGTTCATGGAAAGGGAATATCTAATATTATCTATGACAGTATCCTTGACAAAAATCTATATATTAAATACAGTTTCATAGAGCTATTTTATTCAAAGAATAATTCAATATAGATTTATAATGTGATGATGGCAAAATGATTTACTCAAAGTAATTTTGCCAAAAGCTATCTTTTTTCCCTGATTGTAGGGTTTAATTTTGTTACAGGCTGAGTTTCTAGAATAATACAAACCTTCTGGCTATCTTCAGTAAATAATTGTTTTTCTAGATGACATATTCAACATTATTGGGAAGGGATTTGAGATTGTGCTATCCCAAATTTGATAATAAAAGGCAGTCATCTAGGTTACCAGTGAAATGGTATTCTCCAGAGAGAACCACTAAGCCAAACAAAATCTTAAAAGGAAGACATGGTTAACTGGAATGGTTTGCTGTTGTTAGTAGGAGGTAAGGCTATAAAATTAGCCATTAAATCATGACCATCCAAGTTTGAACTATGAGCTCAAATCTGTCTTATCAAAGAGAAAGTCCCAACAGACATGAACTAAAAGTATGTGAAATTTCTTATAATTTTAAAATTTGAATTTTTTTTTTTTGAGACAGAGTCTCACTATGTTGTCCTGCATAGAGTGCTGTGGCGTCACAGCTCACAGCAATCTCAAACTCTGGGGCTTAAGTGATTCTCTTGCCTCAGCCTCCCAAGTAGCTGGGACTACAGATGCTCACCACAATGCCTGGCTATTTTTTGGTTGTAGTTGTCGTTGTTTGGCAGGTCCAGGCTGGATTCGAACCTGCCAGCTCTGGTGTATGTGGCTGCAGCCCTAGCTACTGAACTACAGGCACTCAGCCTAAAATTTGAATTTTGATAAGACATATTTTACTATATTTCTGAAAAATTGTATTGCATTTAAAGGTACACTATTCATGCTGTCATAGAAGAAATGTAACGTTGAGTTGTGTTTCATAATATACAGCTGCTTTCTATTCTATCGCTTGTCGTGTTCTTTTTTATTTTATATAGCTAGACTGTTTTCTCCCTCCAAAGATCAGAGTAGTACTGTTACCAGACTCCCAGTAGAGGTATTTTCAGGTTCTTGGTAATGGTAGGAGAAAAGAATTTCAGGACACACCACCTAAGCCAAGAAAGAAGCTTATATTCAAAACAAAAGCAAAAGTATACTCTCTCAAGAGTGAAAGTGCACCTGCCCCCAAAGGAAAAGGTTTTTGGCTTTGTGAAGTCTTGTTAATTGAAGGGAGGTATATTCTATTTTGTTTTCCTTTTTCTTTTCCCCCTGTTAAAGTCTATATAACGGCTTATCCCACAAAGAGAGAACACCAGAATAGGTTAGACTTTTTTGCTATAGTAAGCGGGAGGTATATTCTAAACTGAGGAGTTGGCTTTTACTAAGAATTTGGATGATAATCCCTAGAATAGGTTCCCTCCCATTTTCATACTTTATATAGCTGTTTTAGAACCATGATGGTTATTTCAGAGGAAGAGATATTATAAAACCTAAAACCATAATGCAAATGCAGTGGTTTAATTAGCCAAAGTATATGTAAGGCGACCTAAATAGCTGACTGGAGGCTGGTTGAAGCCAGTTCTCATCTAGGTTATCAACCTCCTTAGTTAGACTTCAGCGCCTGCATGCACTCTGCAAGCCCCTGAATCTAGTCTCAGCCCTGTCCCCTCGTCTCCTACTCTAATTGTATCCTGTGAGATAAAGCTGGAATATAAGGATTAGGTGTGTATTATAAACTGGGGTAGGAAAAAGGCATTGTGTGCAGTACCTTCTCTCTCATGTCAACCTAACACATGCACAACAATCTCATATTCTGTGTCGGGCACTACCCCAAGTCACTTGGGATGAAGAGGTCTATTAGATAATGTATGGCACTATAATGAAGAGGTCAAAAAATACAGTGACCTAAGGCAGTTGTTTGTTTATTTTATTTTATCTTATTTTTTGGTAGAGATCGGGTCTCACTGTTGCCCAGGCTGATCTCAAACTTCTGGCTTCAAGTGACGCTCCTGCTGCTGCTTCCTAAGTGCTAAGATTAGAGGTATGAGCCACTGCACCTGGCCCATTTGGGCCCAATGTTTGGATAGATGTTAAGGCTTGGTGCAGTGGCTTAGCCACGTTGGATTTAACTCGTTCCTCTGCCATTCTCAAACTTCAGAATGGAAAAGGATATTTGCATGTTAAGGGTTGATAATTAGAGTCTACAGAGAACTGAAATTAACAACAACAGGGCGGCACCTGTGGCTCATCAAGTAGGGCGCCGACCCCATATACCGAAGGTGGCGGGTTCAAACCCAGCCTTCGTCAAACTGCAAAAACAGAAAAATAGCCAGGCGTTGTGGCGGGTGCCTGCAGTCCTAGCTACTCGGAAGACTGAGGCAAGAGAATCACCTAAGCCCAGGAGTTGGAGGTTGCTGTGATCTGTGTGATGCCACGGCACTCTACTGAGGGTGATAAAGTGAGACTCTGTCTCTACAAAAAAAATAAAATAAAATAATAAAATAATAAAATAAAATTAACAACAAAAGAGCAAACAATCTCATCTATCACTGAGCAAGAAACATGAACAGAACCTTCTCTGAAGAAGACAGATGAATGGCTAACAAAAACATGAGAAAATACTCATCATCCTGAATCAAGAGGACTTTACCTAACAGATGCAAATCAGAGAAATGCCAATCAAAAAAACCCTGAGATATCACCTAACCCCAGTGAGACTAACCTGCAGCACAAAGTCCCAAAGCTGCAGATTCTGGCATGAATGTGGGGAGAGGGGAACACTTTTATACTGTTGGTGGGAATGCAAACTAAGACAGCCTCTTTGGAAGAAATTATGGAGGATCCTCAAAGAACTTAAAATAGACCTTCCATTTGACCCCAAAATTGCATGACTAGGTGTCTACCCAGAAGAAAAACATTCATTTTATCCCAAGTACATTTTCACTGAATTGTTAACTATAGCTTAATTTACAGTCGCTAAGATGTGCCTATCAACCCAGGAATGGATTAATAAACTGTGGTATATGTATTCTACGGAATACTATTCAGATTTTATATCTTTTGTATTAACCAGGATGGAGTTGAAACTCATTCTTTTTAGTAAAGTATCACGAGAATGGTAAAGCAAGTATTCAATGTACTCAATACTAATGTGAAGTCAGAAGATGAACTAATAAATGCCCACACAAGAGAAAAACTCAATTCAACTCAAGTTGGGGGAGTAGAGAGGGATTGGTGTGTTCCCACCTAATGGGCACAATGTAAAGGTATATGGCACACTTCCTGGATTCCTGGGTGTGGAACACAACTATAAGGACTTTACTTAACAAATGCAAACATTGTAACCTAATCATTTGTACACCCTTACATTAATCTAAGAAAAAAAAAAGTGGCTTCAGTCTCATGGCCTAAGATAACCACTCCAGGTCTCATGTCAACTTTGTATTCTAGCCAGTGGGAAGAGAGAAAAGCAAGGGGAAAACACGCTTTAAGGGCACTATGTAGAAATTGCATGAGGAACTTCTGCTTTTATGCCATTACTAGATCTTTAAAAAATAGCCACAGCTAAGTGCAAGGAGGCTGTGAATTATACTCAGTAGCTGGAAGGTGATGTCTATTATAACCTCCACAGCTTCTCCTGAAAGACGGGAAGAATGGATATTAACGGATTACTAGGTGGGCTCTTTCTACAGTAGTGAACCAAGCAGGCCTGATGAACCTGGCTGTAGGTTACAATTTACTCTTAGTTGTAGGCATAGTCACCATGCTACTTAAGTGGTCATTTTACTCTTCCTGCCAATGCTGCTCTCCCCGGAAGCCTCAATTTATGGGAACTTAAGTATAAAATAGTATAGAGCTTATAGTAAATTAACTACATTTTCTTGATTCCATCCTAGTAGTTCGTATTACTTGTTACCCTACATACCCCATTCAGTATCTGCTCAAGTAGGTTGAGTATAGGCCCTTCATGCTACTGTGAGCTCCATTTAGGCAGAGATTCTTAATGAAACTAGAAAATTGCAGAGCCAAGTCCGTAGTAAGCACCCAATAAATATTTGACGGATTTTTATTAAATTGGTAATGAAAGTTAGCACAAGAATTGGATGCTTAACAAAGTAAGAAAACTCAATGTGATCCAACCCAATTTAAATGTAAACTGGGCCTACATTATTGCTACTTTTCACCCTCTCCTCACTATGGCATCCATATGCTTGTTTATTTTAGGGCTCAACATAAGAATGACCATGAACATTTGACTTGGAGAAATGGAGTCAGGAAATTGTTCACCTTCTTGATCATTTTGTCAACCCCTGTTTCTCAAAGGAGACATTTATGTAGCCCAATAACTTCACTAAGCTGAAATGAAATATATCATGCTTTCCTTCTCTATAATTTCTGTAGGAAACATATAATTTGCATGCATTTTTTTTATAGAAGGAAAGAAGTTTCTTGAAATGAAACTTTTAATTTTATATGCTGGCATATGAAATGTAGTCAAGGAATCCAACTGACAGTGTCAGCACGAAAGGAAGAAAGACCATGTTGGGAGTGAGGGGAGAGTGCCTGAGAGCACTGGTGGAGAGGGGGAAACACAAGAGAGTTAGAATGATTTAAAAAATTTTGTGTTCTGCATAGCCACATATCTTGTGCCATGAACGATAAATGGGTAACTAGTAGAACTGTAATGCCTAACAATACACCAAAAGCCAATCGCTAATGATATAGGAGCTATAAAAGGCAACTATAGCTAAATTGTAACAAATGAGTTGGAATGTTAGACTTATGAAAGACTGAAGTGCTCTTAAAGACCATTTGCACCATCAGGGATGTAATAATGGCATTATGTTATACTTTAGGCTGATGAAAAAATGTTATAAATCGTGTTCTTGACTTGGAAATTGTCCCAATACTTTGAATTTTATTTCAGGAGAACCTTTATTTCTGAATTGAATGCCACAATGGATTGAGCATCATATCCACTTTTGTCACTTGATCCACACATAGTAATGAGTTTACTGTGAGCCTCCATGAGAAGTTTCCAGCCATCTTTAGAGTAATAGCTACTGCTAGTCTGAGTAGTGCCCTTTCCTCTTACAGGATGTTTTACTGGGGATTGTCCATTTGTCCTCGCATCCAGGACTCTTAGTACCTCTGACCTTGGTCCTGCTCCTCTCATTGACTTGGGCTCGTTGGCTATGAAGTATAACCCGGCAGGCCATTTCTTATACTAGCACAGAATGTGGACATGAACCAGAAATTGTGTTCTCCTTTGTTGAGATAATTAAACAAACATATTTTCAAACAAATTTTCTTTGTTTTAATGTCAAAATTTTACATTTAGAAATTCATCTCCATTAAATTTTAACCTGGTTAAAGAACAGAAAAATGAAATATCACCAAGGAGAAAAAGCCTCAAAATAACTGTGCCTCACCAATGTCCAGTTCAGCTATAGTGGGACAGGCTTGGACCAGAACACAGTATGGATTTATCTAATAGTCACATTTCTCTCTCTCTCTGCTGTTCCAAGGATCATAAATATAATAAATACCATAAAGTGGATACTTTCACAGACAACATGCATTGTGATTAATTATGAAGCAGAGACTCTCATGACATGCCTCACCTGAAGGAAATACCAAGAGTTATCTGGTCTTACAGTAATAATCTTTTTATTATAGCATCAAGTAGTAGGATGCTATATACATAAACACACACAAACACACATACATGTTTTTCTAAAACATTTAAGAAAATCGCCTAATTTAGATTCCAGGAACTATTTCTTTCTCAGTTCATGAATGAAGCAGTACTAATATATAAAATGAGAGTAGGTAAACATCATACACACTGCATGAAATAGAAATCTCAGTAGCAGCAGATGGACTATTTGAAAGGTGATGTCAATTGAAACTACAGGAACTAACAGCAATTTTGTAAAGAAGTCCTTCTGTGTAAGCTTGTAAGTAGGCTGTATGAATCTGGCCACACAAACAATGCTGGGCCGCATCTGCAACAATTATATGCAGTCCTACACCTAATTAGCATGGGCATGGAGCTACATTATAGCAACATTTGTCCAAGCTACCTCTACAGAAGGAGACAAGTGAGTGAAAGTCTGGTTCTGCCACTCTCTAAACTTTCACAAGTTATTTCAACTAATGTGAATTGGTTTCCAAATCTGTAATGTGGATATATTAATATCCTTCTTAATAAATCTTTAATGAAGATTGACTGTCATGGCTTATGTAACTAGCTAGCACATAATAGATGTTCAATAAATTAATTGTCATTCCCACTGGATTTGAAGTGACTCACTGTGCGTGGGCTACATTGTGGGGAAGAATGATCTGCAGGAGATAAGAAACTATAAAAGTGAGACAAAACCAAATAAAAACAGCCAAACAAACAAATTTTACTTTTGCATACCTTCTAACCAGTAGTAAAAATACGAGTTACAGTCAGCAGTAAGTAAACACTTGTTTGTGATCTTTTCTTTGTAAAATTCATCCAAATTTTTGTAATCTCAACGACTGACAGATTTTTGACAATTAAATGCAAATAAAGAAGAATTGTAAATTCTCCATGACACACATAAATCAATCAACAGTGTTTTGTTTTGTTCGGATTAGCCCTTTAGGGGCTGATATGACCATATTCTAAGTATTAATTTAGCATAAGTGGCTCACGCTTAAACTGTTTTCGGTTTCTATGGAGATATTTGCTCTGGTTTACTAGTATATAACTGTTTCCTCACCTTTTCATTTCCTGAAATAACCAAGTACAGTATCTAAATTTTGACTAATATAAATCAAAGTGCATGTTTTCCTTTCAGTAAAGTCCTCTATTTCAACACGTGTGCAGGATTTTCCTTTTTAATGCATTAGACATCTGTTATTTCTAATGGGGATAAAATGTCACATGTTAAAAACAATAAAAGTTATTAAAAGCAGTTCAGGTTTTAAACATTTTGAAATTATGTTAGAAAAGTAGATTTTTTTTTTTTTTTTGGTCTTTGTCTGAATTTCAGTCCACAATTACGCAAAATGTGTAAAAGTGAATACATATATGAACATACGAATATGTGAATCTTTAGGGGATCACACTTATCAGGTTCTAATATATACTTTTAAAAAGCAAAAAATGTTACACGATTTCTATTATGCACTTTAATACTCACATGCTCACTCATGTGCATGCACACACATACACATATACACACAAATTCCCTTGGGACTAAGTAGGAAGCAAAGCTGTAGTATTAATTCTTTAAACGTCTAGAATTTCATTGGAAATGTTAAGTGTATTCCTGACTAGTCAATAAAATGCCTTAGTTTAGTATAGATTACTATTAGTTATTTTTAGTGTGTGTGCAAATTACGGGTGAACTCAGTTGCATTTTAGAAGAAACTACTTAGCATTTTAATCAAAATTCTCCAGTTCTGTATCAGTGGAATTAAAGTGCATACGTAAATGCTTTTCCTTTAAAATTTTAAAGTCCACGTACTTAGTGGTAAATTTAATCTTTGCCTTTCTAATTAATTTCCACCTCTCTTTTTTGGAAAAAATCTATCAAATACATGTTTTATTGAAGAGAGATTTATAAATGAAAAGCATTCTTTTTCCTAAACCAAATGATTTCTTTTATGTAAAACAACACAAAGTCTGGGAAGCTAATCTAGGTGTTGGAAGTCAGGATACTGGATAAGAGAGGGGCAGTGATTGGAAGGGAACCGCTAGTGTGCAGGGGAGGTTTTATTTTGTGTTATCCAAAGAACAAGTTACCAAGTATCACTTTTAAGCATCTTAATTTGCTCCGTTTAAATGTTTTAGAGTTAAGAAGGCAAGAGTTCTCACCTAGGTAACAGCATCTTACTCTTCAATTAAGAGTGAAGCTCACAAATTATATTGTTGTGTTGCTTTTTTGAATTTAAAATAATTTTATTATTTTTCAGACTACAAAAGGACGGTCACAAATCTGGAAAATATAAATAAGCACAAAAACAATGTGTTTATATATGTATATATATAAATGTAAAGGTATGCGCAAATACACATCTATACTTATACACATTCCCATATGAAACTGAAATAAAATCATCCCTTACATATTTTATAAAATACTTTTTTCTTATCAATTATTGAAATTATTTTTATGCAGTACAAACCATTCTTATATATCATCCTCTTCACGGTTGCCAATGTTAGATAAGGACTCGCTGTTTTAGACAGGCCATTTTCCACATTTGTACTATAAACAATAGTGAGGTGCCTAGTTTGTAGTGCTGCCTTTGTACATAGTCTTGATTATTTCCTTAGGCTAAATTACTATGAGAGAAATCTTTGCAAGTAAGCTGTAAGAATCCATAGTCATAATGCTGTAAAACATGGCTTAGATCAGCGCCAAGTTTCAGAGAGCATTCTTGAAACCTTCCTAGCTCCTTTCTTGATATGGTAAATTACCTGAACTTCAGATACTCCTGAATCTCTCTAAGATGAAGCAGCTCTGCTCCCAGAGAAAATTCTGTTTTTCTCATTGAGTCAATGACCCTCATCTAATCAATGAGTGTTCTGCAGGTTTCCTGAATAGCAATTCCAGACACCTTCTTTTCTACCATTGTCTGGTGGTTGGTCGTAGTAATTATACTCAGGCAGGCCTGATATATATACTTATGTGGGCTCAATGCTTGGCAAAGAACTAGAGTAATTCCAGGGATTGTTTTCAATGTATAGAATAACAATGATGCTCACTTAAATACCTACTTTGGTGGTGATAAATGGAAGCATTTAATAATCACTGTTAACAATGGTACATGAAATACTCGAGAAGCATACACATATTAATAAGAAGAGGAAAACTGCCTACCAAAGCATTTAGAAAAAGGAAGTCAAAACCTGTTTCAGGTTTGAGTGAGGAATAAAAAAATTTAATATGCACAATCCATTCTGAATTTGGGATGACTTTTTGTGTTTTGTTGTGTAATGCTTTGAGCTTAAGGCCTTTGTCAGGGTGTTTTTGGTTAATTTTATAAGCAGTTGATAGAATTGGATGAAATGTAGTATAGTTACAAGGGGTATGAAGTTTAATTTGTAGCTCTGTCATCTTGAAACAAAGTGGCGTCCAATATATATATATTTTAACTGAATTCATCTGCTCTAATTTTAATCAGCTTTGGTGAGATTAGGCAAATAAATAGTGATGAAAGAACTGGTGTGACATGTTCAATAAGGTCTGCAATTATCAAAACCACTACTTGTCAAATGCTTGTTAACTATAGTCACCACATTTTTTTTTTTTTGGACAAAAATATAAACCCATGGTCAGAGTATTTGAAATTGAGTATGTTTCCCAAGTTGGAAAAGATTTGGCAAATTTTGGAAGGCCCTTTACCATCAACCCTCAAAAGAACCACTTGAAGTTAAATCAAAGCTTTAAAAGGAACAGGATATTGGATAATTCTCTTTTTAACTTTCTGGGCAAGGAAGAAAAATTATTATATAAAACACTAAACATGACAAAAGATTTACCCAGTATTAGATGTTGTGATCTTATGTGTGAGTTAAGGCCAATTTTACCTTTGCAAAGACCTATGTAGATTGCTAATGAATCTAGGCCAAAGAATGCAAAGGTTTCCCCATGTTATTATATATATCCACTGTTGTTAAAGTGCAAAAAAAATTTTGTGTGCATAAAGAGGGTAAGGTCTGTTGTCAGATTTTTAAAGGCTGTGTAAATGTCAGAGATAGCACAGCCTGCCCAGGGATGCACTTTGGGACCCACTTTGCCTCTCTCACAAGCCAGATAGAGGTCCTTTCTTTTCTCTTCCCTGATTCCTTTCTGTGCAAGGCAGGTGGAAGCTAATTAACCTCCTTGGGTAGATACAGACTCTTACATCTCTCAGGGAACCTACAACAAAGCCTGACTATCCCATTCCATTCCCAGTTGAATGGGCTGAGCTGGAGTTCCAGGATTTCAGGTTTCCCACCAGCCTGGATCAGGCACCCATAAGAGCTTAGTAGCTGAGGTCATCCTGTCCCTCCATTATCATAAACAACAGCACAGTTTTCAAGATGAGTTTACTCAAAAATAAATTCCCAGAGGATTTACCAATTTTGCCATCACATTTTCTCACATTTTCATGTGAAAAGTTGTATATGCAAATTTTATGGATTACTTTAGCATTATAGAGTTTGCAGTGACCTTCCTGGTAGACCAAGTATTGCGCTTAGGTATGCCATAGACCAGAAGGCTTCTCTTTACATTTCTATGCTTAAAGCAAAAAGTCATTAAGGCGGCAACTAAAGTTGGTCACCAAAGCCACACTCTCCAGAAGATTCTGATTCTGTTTAGGAGAAGCAGGACAGACTATTTAATATTGCCTTTGTGTGTGTTCCCATGAGCCCTTCTAAAAGGCAAGTCATCATTTTGTTCTACATGCACGTGCAACACTGAAACAGCATAAACAGCGATCGTAACATCAGCTATACCCTTGCTGTGTGGGAAGCATTGACTTTATCATCTCTTTGGATTCTCTAAGTCATTGATCTTCATCTGGTGTGTCATGGCACACTGGTGTGCTGTGAGAGGATCTTAGGTGTGCAGTGAAAATTTTGAAAGATCTTTAATCAAATTATTTTCAAAAGAAGTTCAAAGCACAGTTAAGTATATTTTTTTACTCTTTTTTTTTTTGATCAACATAATTTAAGTATGCCATGGTAGTTGGTTGTTTAACTATAGGTTGAAGTGGGCTGTGAGATAAAAAAGGTTGAAAAACACTGCTCTGAGTAATTCTTTGTTTTTAATTTAAACTTACACATAAGGGAGAGTAGCGTTAAGTCAGTTATATAACTTAGTAAGTAGCAGAATTCGGATGTGCCAATACTACAAATCTATGTTTGAACATGTATCTGGCCAAGAATGTCAACACAGACCAAGGGACCTACAGTGAAATGCTAAGTTCTTGGTTTACGGTCAGAGTTAAAAAGCAAGTCCTAATTTTCATTCTAGGACCTATACAACATCATGCACAAAATGTGCCTTTAGACATTGAAAGGATTGTGTTTATCTGATTTTAATTTTTTTCACTTTTTATTTTGAAATATTTATAGATTCACTGGAGAATGTAAATATGAACAGTTAGTAAATTTTACCACAACATTTCCACTTGAATATAATTATCACATAATCATTTCCAAATAAACTTAGCCCTTCAAGAATTTAGTCTCTGAAAACCTTGTCCAGTTATAAATCTTAGCTCAATTAGCTAATTGAGCTTGGGAAAGGCATTTAACTTCTCTGTTCTTTAGTGTCATCATCACAATGGAAGTAATAACAGTGTTGTCTACGTTCTAAAATTATGATGAGAACTTTAAAAGTGAGGGAAATAATTTAGCACAGTGTTTAGATCATGTGCTGTTATAACCATAGAATGTAATAGATATTATATATATGACTACTCATTATTGTAGATCATACATTATCCATACTTCATAATCCAATTATTTGGTCTTCTCCTGAAGACTATTTCTAGTTTCTCTAACATTTCACTAAATTATGGGAATCAAAATAGCCAATAAATTCAAGATCTGAGCATTAACAAAGACAGATTTGAATTTCACTATCTTTTGAAGAAGTTACAAAATTATCTGCAGTGAAATAACAGTGCAGTCATTTACTCATTCACTCATTCAAACACATTTCCATGATGTTTTTGCCTTCTATTGTTCACCAACTGTTTGATCTATTTCCATATTCTTAGAGACATTTTTTCCCTTTTGAAGACTGGAAATCATAAAAAAAAAACTGTCCATAACAGCTGCTTTGAGGTCATCTACATTTGTTGGCTGCAGGTGGAAATCTCCTTCACAGAGTCCTAAATAGAAGGTTGTAAAATGTGGCCTTTGAGGGAGCCAGACAAAACCAGACTTTTGTATAATTTATCATTCACAGAATGTGTTAAGGTGCTTTTGATCTTTGAAGGCAATATCTTTCACAGTGATAGGGTGCTTCTAAGTGACTATCACTCCTTCTTAGGAATCCCAGTATCGTGCTGATTTCAATGGTGAGTGAAGAGATTTTTAAGATATTACATTGATGATTCGATTTAATAGAAAGACTCTAGATCTTGTTGAAATCCAATTGTGAAGATCAAACAAAAGCATGTGAATGGTGCTCTGAAAACAATAAAGTACGAAGCAAAACTAAGGCATTTGATTACAATCATTTCCATCATGTCATACTGGTAAAATTCTCAGTTTCACTGACTCTTGGAAATTCATTGCTTGATTCTAAGTTAAGTATAAGAGTCTACCAAATATTAACCATAAAAAAGGATTTTAAAATATATTTATGCTTTTCTATGCCTTTCCTTATACTCCTTTAAGTAATGTGGTATGTGCACAGAACTGAAGATTTGGTGTCACAAAGAATGTTGTGGAAATTTATAGGCTTTGGTTTATAGAGACTTGAAGTTTTTCCATCTTTCTGGTATTTTATTCCTGTCATTTTGCATTGCTTCTTTTCTTTGCTTCTCCTCCTCCGCCAGGTTTGGTTTTAAGCTTCGGATTCAAAGAAACCCCAAAGTCAAAACAAAATGGTCAGAACTGCTGACTCTTGTTTTGTAAGCTTTTTTTAGTTCGGTATTCACAGGAAGAAAGGGTGCTGACCAGAAATTGGGCCTAACTTCACCAAAAATGTTGGCAAAGTTCAGGAACCTTTGAGTGAACTTGTGCCAAGTTAATGATATATAGCAAAACTTCACCAATTTTCCAAAAATGTTTAAAATATAATTTCATGAAATAGTATCACCCACTACAAAGTGAAGTTAGTACTTAACATTCAGTATTAACTTGTTAGCTCTGTTTTGACAAAAATAAAATATTAGTAATTTATGATTTGTCTTAAATGGATTCTCTTGCTTTTTAGAGTTACAGGTATGTTTTGGAATTGTACCTGTAAATGTATTTGTGATTTAATTACCTTTGAAGCCATCTTTGAAGATTTGTAATTAAGAAAGAACAGTTACCCTAAAATCTCACTGATTGAGTTTCATCTGAGAATTTTTATAGATTTGTTATAAACCTTCCACAAGAGTGTTTTTATAATGGAAATGCTGACAAATGTGATAATAAACACTGATCCAAAGGTCTTGATTGCATGTTCATGTGGGAATTATGCTACTAGCAGAATTTGGGGCTCAGTTTCCAACATTAATTTCACCAGTGTGCAAATCTGCTTTCATGTTGGACGACTAACTGTAAAAGATGATCTACTTCAGTGGCTCCCTGTTGATGGCAAAGGTTTCTGATTATTTTTACATTCTTTCAAAGCTTAATTATGTCTTTCAAATATGATTTCATTTAGATCTTTTTATGGTTTATATGACTGAATATTAATAGTAATCTGACAGTTATTCAGAACTTAGCTTGACCAAAAAGTAGTTTTCAGTCAGTAAAGAATTTATACATAAATTACCTCCAAGTAACATCTAAAATAGTTTGTAGATTCTAAATGTCCAAGTAACATTAAGATTTGAAAAGCCAATTATTATAATTTTCCAGAAGTAACTGACACCACCAGAAATTTAGGGCTGGTACAAGTTATTGAAAAGCCAATATTCATTCATATTTCTATCAATGTTAGTTTAGAAGGAAATAAAGAGTAAAACAATTTTAATATTGTGTGTTATATTTGGAAAAAAGCTTGTATTAAAAAATACACTGATTTTATGGATCTAACATGGGTAAAACTAAATTAAAAATAAAACATTGCTTAGAAAAGTTGGGTATCATAATATAGGTACACTGGACTTAAGTTCAGGGTATGGGTCATTTTATTTATCTCTAGGAATAATCTGGTGTAAAGGAAAGTCAGTCCTCTCTTAGTCTCTGATTCTTATTTGGCTTCAAATTATTCTATTAGTATAATGATTGTGAAAGACTGCACTTTGGGATAGCATTTAAATATGCAAAAACTTACAAAGAGCAAAACATTTATAAACTGTGACAGTTTTAAAAATGATGTATATAATTTTTCTTAATAATGAAGAAATAATTTTTCATTTAGAAGTTATTTAGGATTTATTTGCGCTATTGAAGAGATGTGAGGTACTCACTATGAAAATATTATGTGGGGGTGCCCGCAGCTCAGTGGTTAGGGCGCTGACCACATACACCTCAGCGGGGACCAGTATGTTCGAATCCAACCTGGGCCTGCTAAACGAACAAACAAAAATAGTGAGAGTTGTGGCAGGTGCCTGTAATCCCACCTACTTGGGAGGCTGAGGCAAGAGGATCACTTGAACACAAGAGTTTGAGGTTGCTGTGAGTTGTGATGGCAGTCTACTGAAGGTGACAAAAGTGAAAGTTTTTCTCAAAAAAAAAAATTCTTATTAAGAGCATCATAGACTGGGTTAAGGATGGTGGGTGGCTACATTTACTCTTTAGGACCCAATGATGTTGACTGTCCCTGGTCTACAAAGTTTTGTTTTATTTTTGATTTTCAAAACTGGTCCTTTCAACAAAATATTAAGAACCCCTAGATTTGAGCCATTTTTTCTTTTTATTAATATTTATTCAACACCCACAGATTTTTTAAAAAAATGGTATTTAATTTCCAGGAGAACTTGATTTGGAAGAAAGAAGAGAGCTCTTAAAAGCCATTTCAATTTTCAACCCATCTGCACCATCTGTAAAAAGTCAACACCTATTTTGATCAGATGAAGGAATAATTGAATAGATAAACATAAGTGACTGATGGAGCTGCTAGCATCTAATACAGAGCTGGGAAATAAAATATTATGAGTCAAGAAACAATTAGCTGTTTTTCTTTCATGTATCAAAATGAGTAATTTTAAATTTATCTTAAAAAATACAGATATGCTAGTCTAAGTAACCACTAAGTTGTCTAGGAAAAAAGAGAAAAAGAGAGAAATGTGAGAAATTTTACTTTATGTAACTGACCTAGATGTCACTGTTCTAGACTCATTTTATTTTAATAGAAGTGCTAGGGGATAAGAAAAAACACTGTTTTTGTTGTTGTTTGATCTTAGCTCTTTAAATTCCCCCCCTTTACCTGTTTATCCTAATGTTCTTACAGCAGAGGTGGAAAAAATCTTGGCGAAAAGGCACAGTCAAAATAAGAAAGCATCTTGGGAGTAGGGGTTCATTTTAGAATTCATCAATTCCTATGGAAAGGAGAACTAAGAAAAGTTTTAATTGTTTAAAGTATAATGAAGGCTCTAGGAGACAGGCAAATTCTGCAACACAAAATCCCCTGGGAAGAAGTGTGAACTGGCAGAACCTACCAAGAAGGAAATCTGGCCGCTTGCATGCACACATTTAAATGTGCATTTTATCCAGAGACTTCATTTCTAGGTATCTAACATCAGGAGATCAATAATAGAGAAGATTTTTATGAGAACTTTCTTTGAAGCATTATTTATTTTTCAAAACGAAAATATATCTTAGTTACCCACCTCTAAAGGATTGGGATTAAGTTGTAATACCTCAATATAACAAATAAAATATAGTAATCAAAATTGAGTTTGAATAATTAAAGATAAAAGTGCTCATTCTATAGTGCTGAATGAAAAGAAATCAGTATCCAAAATTGTCCCAAATTAGTTAAACATGTCGAATTTATGACTGCATAGAAAAAAGACTAGAAGGAAATAGATTAAAATGCTAACAGTATGGTAATGTGGGGTGATTTAATTATTTTCTCTTCCTTTGAACTTTTATTTTCAAACTCTCTAAGGATATGTATAAAAAGAATCCTTTTTCTAAAAACTTGATAGGAATGTTGTGTGTTCACATGCCATGGGGTTATCTGTGTACAACCAGGGGCAAAATAAAGTGTTGGAATAAGCACTGGGGATTATCCTTTAGGTCTCTACCTTTACGTGAGCCTTAGTCACTCAAGTTCTTCTCACATACTGAGTGCTAACGACCCCAATTCAGGTATTAGCAAGTCGCAGAGAAAGAAGAATTGCAGAATAGCAGAGGATCCAAACTGGAGGCAGCTTCTCATCATGTACCCATTTCAACCTCATCCCCAGCGCCGGCTTTTTGCAAAGTGTTAGAAGGCATCTTCTCTTGACTTTTTGCCTCCCTTGGTAGTCCCTAGATTGCATTAGAATGAAAGCTATCAAGTGGAGAGGGGAGTCAGTAAGATGCCACCTAAGGGTGTTGGGGGGGGTATACTGCACACTTATGGGTGAAGAACTCAACTGCAACGAGGACTTTGCCTTACAATGTCAATCGCAATGTAACCTAATTGTAGGTACCCTCAGATTAATCTAAAAAATAAAAAAGGAAAGAAAGTTGTTTTCCCTATAGTTAAAAATTTTAAAGCGCACCCCCAGGAGTTCAGCGAAAGACCCAGGCTAAAGTTGGCAGGTCCAGCGGCTGCGAAGTCCCGGCCGGTCCAAGGTCCCCGGCAGGTCCAGGAGGGCCCAGAACGTTTGGCGCCTGCCTCTCACCCCTCACTCTAGCGTGTTGTGGATTTTGACACTGGGGATTAAGCGCCGATTTGCACTCGACCTAAGGCACTATAAACACCCTATGGGCCCGGGACTACAGCTTTGGTCCCTCCGAGATCTAGGAGGACAGAGAGGTAGACAGGGGACCCGCGCGGCCAAAGAGGAGAGAACCGGAGGGGAGGAAGAGAGAGATCAAGATAGAAATAATGCCCCTTTCTCAGAGTTCTCACTTGTTCATCAGATCCCCTGGACTTCTCTTCCTTGGACATTTCCTTCTCCCTGTCTGGGACCAGACTGCATATCCGGAGTCTCTCGGCCTATCAGAAAAGCCCGCAGTCCCGCACCTCTCCCTGCGGTCCGCCGCAGCCCCTCCCCACCCGCGCCGGCTGGAGCCCCTGCTGGGGATGGTGTGGCACTGACCAAAGGGTTAAAAAAAGGTAAGAATCTGTACTTTATTACTTCTATTACAGGGGGGAAAAAAAGGTAAGGAAGAGAGATTGAACTCTAAGGCCGGTCTAAATCCTGCCTTGTGAGGAGAGGATTAGCTTCCCACCCACCCCGGGCCGCAGAAGCCCCAAGGCTCCTGCCTACAAGTCTGCTAGTTCTAATTTGCCTCTCGCCCTAACCCTGACTCCTGATCCATATTAACTTTACAGCTGCCACTCTTCTCAAGGGTTATGGCAACTTTACAGTCTGAACCCCAGCTCCAGACATTTGTCTTGGGGCATCATGCCTCCTTGCCTTTCAGCTGCACCCACTGCCGGATACTGAAACACCCCAGTCCAGCGCGCAAGCAGGAGAGGGCAGACGCCTTTCTTCCCACTCTGGCTCAGCCAGATTTTTTCTTCTCACAGCTCTCCAAGAGCTCAGTCATGAAGGAGATGTAGACGATGGCCAGGCGTAGGGTCTCGATCCGGGACAGCCTCTTCTCATAAGCAAAAGTGGGCACCTTCCTCCGCAGCTGGTCAAAGGCCTCGTTGAGGTTGAACATCCGCTTCCTCTCGCGGATGTTGGCAGCCTGGCGCTGGGCATAGGAGATCACCCTTTTCCTCTTGGGGCGGCCCAACAGAGAAACACCTCTCCCGCGCTCCTCTTCTTCCTCCTCCTCCTCGTCCCCTTCGTCTAATTCACCCTCTTCTTCTGGGCACCCCTCCTCCAACCGCGCCATCCTCCTGGGTCTTGTCTCTCCCAGCGCGAGGGCTCCAGCTCGGCCCCCAAAGGAGGTACCAGGCATGAAGTCGCAGAGGAGCGGGTGCCTTGGGGAGGCCAGAGACAAGTCTGCTACGAAGTCCAGCACAGTGGCTTCCACGCAGCCCTGTGGATAGGCGGCCATCGCTTCGGCTTGGCCTGGTGTCTCATCGATTTCCCACAGGGAGGGGCGAGCCTGCTGACCGGACTCTTACCCGGCTTGAATCAGAGAGGCACCATCGCCGAAGCTCCAGGGGACATTAATTATGTATATCCAAGTTTATCACCGGATCAGTTGCGCTGATAGGTCGACTTAGACAGTGTCCTTCCTCTCCAACCTGATGGAAGGAGTTAGGCTTACGCACACATGCAGACCCAAAGGGACAGGCCTCCACTTCCCAGATCCTTTTCTCTGCGCCACCAGGGACATTCCTTCTTGGCAGCAACCCCCAGCTCTTACCTGCTGTGCTTTTTGTGTCTCTCCACACCCCCGCAGCCAGCTAATGTTCTTCAGGGTCCTTATCTCATGTAGGTCTTTAATTTAGACTTGGAGTTTCAAAGCGAGGATGTTTTCCACCACAACGGCTTCTCCTTGGCTTCGGGGTAGGAGTCTTGAATCTTGCCACCAGCTGCCAATGGATGTGAAGCATGTGCATGTGCTTTTAATGATGTCCTAGAGAGGGGCCCTGCCTGCCAGGGGTCGAGGGGATCTGTTTGTCCGGTATCCCAGTGCAGCGGCTGCTGAAAGGCAAAACCTTCCATTAGCTTAAGTAAGCATGGCAGGGGGGTTAAGAGCGCATTCCCCAGGGTCGCTGATGGAAGCCGCTTTCTTTTTCCTTCCAGGCCATCTCAAACAGCTCTCCTGCGGAGTCACAAACCACACTTCTAAAGTCTGTTTGGGTGCAATCAGCCTAACAATTGAGATACTTGACTTTCCCTTTCTTATCCTTATCGCCTACCTATGTAAAATAGAGAATTTTATTCCAGAGAAAAAGTTATATAAGGACGATAAAGTGAAAAATGGAAGCTTAGAACATTTTCTGCACATGGACTTTGTTGTAAACTTTCCAGCATGAAGACAAAGTAACCCCACCACACTCCCCCGCAAATAAAAATACTTCAATTTCCTTTCAGAATTGCGATTTATCCTTGATAAACGAAAGGGTTCAGTTTACCCTCTGCTGAGGAGTCTTTGGATTTTAAAATTGGTTATCAAGTACTTGTGAACAACAACAACAAAATTCTGACACTCCTATCTGGCTTATTTCCCTCACTGATTTATACTACAGTAGGATTTAAGAGCAGAAACTGTACATCATTAAATTCTAGTTAAGAATGATTTTGGACTATCTTTAGGTTTTGTTTGTTTGTTTGACAGAGTCTCATTCTGTCGCCCTGGGGTTGAGTGCCAGTGATCATAGCTCACAGCAACCTCAAACTCTTGGGTTTTAGTGATCCTCATGCCTCAGCTTGCCGAGTAGCTGGGTCTACACGTGGCCGCCACATCGCCCAGCTAATTTTTCTACTTTTAGTAGACACAGGGGTCTCTCCCTTGCCCAGGCTGGTCTCCAACTCCTGACCTCAAGCAATCCACCCTCCTCAGCCTCCCAGAGTGCTAGGATTACAGGCATGAGTCACAGCACCTGGCTTATCTTTAGATCACTTTTGAAATAAGAAAGACTTTAAAGTTGACTTAACAAATACAATTTCACTGATTTTATATTATCTGCAATGTTTTAATGAAAGGAGTTCTTTTTCCTTCTTTGCTACTCAATTATTCAGTACTGTATATAGATTGTTTAAAAGACCTGGTGGGGCAAAGCGACATGTTAGAAAATAATTTTAAAGGTAGATTAGAAGAACTAGACTGAACATGTGCGTATAAAGGCATTCTAGTTCAAAAGAGAACCTTGACATCAATCACTATTAAATGAGGTGCATTGTGGCTATGACCGTACCCTCAGTACATTGGACAGCTCCCAGAAATCTTCCATTTCTAACAGGTAAGGCCAATTTTTTCCTTCTTCCTAGACTCCCAATGTGTATCGAAGCTGTATAACCTTGAATCATTCTTTTAACCCATGAGTATCTGGAAACTCCCTCGGTTGATCTTGTCTTCTTTAGTATATTTTTTCTTCTTTCATGTGTGTTTACTCTTCATTTTTCAACTTATTGTGATAACTCAGGCAGAGAAAGAAATGAATGAGAAAAAGATGTTAATAGGAATTTGTTCTTTGGTTATGATTATTTGATTTTAACTAAACATGTCACAAAGGGAAGATTGAAAAATAAAAATGAATAGGAATGTCGACAGTGGCTAAGGAACCAGTAAATGGGAGAAATGATTTTGAAATGCTTTCTAACTTCTGTTTAACTTAGTGTGTTATTAAACACTTGGGCAAGTTTTGTAGTAGATTTTAAAATTATGTTGTATGTTTCTTGGTGACTTTTCCCCCTTTGAAATCTATGTACAAGAGGATTAAATACCATAGTAGAGGTAGAATCTTGTAATGCAACAAAATACTTAATGATGCTTAATGAACGAAAATGTGGTTGATATTTAAGTTTCAAATTTCACAAAACGGGGCACAGAAACTCTCATGTGACTCTAAAGAAACAATTTTATCATACCCAAAGTATGTGATTTTAGTCAAGAGAATGAGTATTTCAACATTTATATCACAAAGGAAACTGTAGCAATATTAATGGAACCAGTACCCAGGATTGAGTTGAAATATTAGTGTTAAAATATTAAAAATTAAAAAGATGTCTTAACAAGTACACCTCTACTGATAATTTAAAGATGCCTTCTTCTTTATCTTATCAAAAATTCCAAGATAAACATTTGTTTATACCACAGTAATTTCAGTTTATCTTATAAGATTCTAAATTTATGAGGTACTGAGTGACTTAAAAGAGCTCATCTTATTGTAAGGAACCAATATTTTCATTTCTAGACTGGAAAGTTAAGAAAAAAATTTTTTAAAGAGCTCAACTGAGGATTAGGGGATGCTAAATTCCACCCTGATTCCTTTGGATTTTAGCCCTACAATTTTAGCCTTACAATTATTCGGTGACCTATATGGAGGTTTTTATAAAGAATTTGATAAATACTCCACAAATTTTTCTTAAACTGTTTCAAGAAATGATATTAAAATAATCATCAGTTTTGTTTATTTGATTATCTACTTTATTTCTATTGGCCATCCCTATTAAACTCTAAATATTTTGTTTATACTATTATGTTCAGAATCAAAACAAAAAGCACAAATGACGGAGAATAATTTTAGCAACCATTCTAAAAAGGCCTGACTGAAGACTGGTATTAAGAATGATAAGGAGATAATGTAGATAAAATAGTATCCAGGGAGTAAAGCAAATACCTAACTTTCTTGAGTTTTTAATACCTTACTTTTCCTCCCCTTTTCAGGCTATTTCCCTTATTTTTATCAAAACACTGTGTACTTTTAGGGCAAATGATAGAAGTATGATAAAAGTGTTAGAAAGGCTGGGAGAAAGTCCTAACAAGTACTCCTTCTGCTGACATGGAAAGGATTTATATTCTCTTCCTGGTAAACTTCCAATTATGTATGCCTGCAGCCATGGCTGATGTTGGAGATAAAATAATATATCCATCTCTTTTATTGTTTCATTTTGTATTTTAGGTAAACCTTTGGAAGTTTAGTACATACACTTAAAATCATATACGTGCAGCTTCATGAGTTTTCTTGAAGTGAATATACCCATGAAACCAAGTGGCAAAATCAAGAAGTAGAATGCTTTATTGAAGTTTGAAATAATGTAGATGCAGTTTTAAGTAGCTTGAGAATATTTCACAAAATGAATACACACATATAGCCAGCACTCAAATCTAGAAGCAGAACATTACAAGCATCCTAGAGGATTTAGAAGGCCTGCCCTGCCAATCTTGTGCCCAATATCCAGTCACTCACCATTTCTCGAGGAATCACTATCTGACTTCTAAGATTGATTTTGCCAATTTTTGAACATTATGTAAAAATAAATCTCACTCTTTTTACTCTTTTACATCTTTCACTCAACATTTTATTTATGAGATTCATGCATTTAATTCTCTTTGTTGAGCACATTTGTTAAATTTCTGCTCAGGATATGCCTAGAGCTGGAATAGGGTATACATATATTCGGCTTTAGTGGTTATCATTAAATTGTTTTCCAGAACCCTTGTAAAAATTTACACTGTCATTAGTATTGGAATTCTAGTTTCTTCACATTCTTGTCAATACTTGCCATTTTTCCTATCTTTTTTAATTTAATCTATCCTGAAGATGTGTATGGGCATCACATAGCAGTTTTAATTTGTATTTCTTTGGTGACACATGAAGTTGAACATGATTTCTTATTGGCTAATTAGGTACTGGTTCCTTAGTAAAGTGCTTAATTGTTTTTCTGGTCTTTCTAATTTTAAACAATCGATTTGTATAAATATTCTGGATTTGAGTCCTGTGTCAGATATACGTATGTATTGTAAATATCTTATCCCAAATCTGTCACTTTCCTTTTCACTCTCTGTGTGTTATATTTAAAATATTCATTTATATTTGCATCTAATTTTTATGGTAGTAAAATACGTGTAACATAAAATTTACCACTTTAGCCATTTTTAAGCCTACAATTCAGTGGTATTAAATATATTTATAATGTTGTGCAACCATCCCTGCCATCTATCTCCAGAACTCTTTATCTCGTAAAATGGAAACTTTGTTTCAGTAAACAATAACTCTCTACTCTATCCCCCCCCAACCCAGCCCTAGGCAACCACCGTTCTTCTTTCTGTTTGTATAAATTCAACTACGTATAATTAGAATCGTGCAATATTTGTCTTTTTGTGACTGCTTTATTCCACTTGGCATAATGTCCTAAAGAGTCATCCATGTTATGGCGTCTATCTTTTTAGGACTGAGTAATATCCTGTTGTATATGTATACCCATTTTGTTTATCCATTCATCTCTTGATGCACCCTTGAGTTACTCCCTTATTTTAGCTATTTAAACAATGCAGCTGTGAACATCAGTATACAAATACTTCCAGACCCTGGTTTCAATTCTTTTGAGTGTGGAGCTGGGTTTAAATATTGCTGTTTCTTTTTCCAAAGAAATTTGTTGTATAAAAAATTTCTCTGGTTTAGTCTATTTACTGTGCATGTTGAAACATGGCATGCATCTGAAAAGCATTCTGCAAAAAATAATCATTGTTTTTCTATGTAAATTTAAATGAAAGAAGTTATTTCTGTATTCTGGATATCAGTCCCTCATCAGATATGTGATTTGAGAATATTTTTTCTCATTCTGTAATTTGCATTTTTACTCTGTTGATTGTGTCTTTTGGTGCACAAAACTTTTAAAGTTTCACGAAACCCAATTTGTCCATTTTTTCTTTTGTTGACTGTGCCTTTGGTGTCAGATCTAAGAAATTAAGTCAAATCTTATTTTGTAAAGTTTTTACATTATTATTTTGCAAGTGAATTCAGTTTTCCCAGCCCCATTCAAAAGATAGTTGAAAAACTATCTTTTCCTTACTGAATGGTCTTGGCAACCTTGTCAAAAATCATTTGACCACACATGTGAGGATTTATTTCTGGGCTCTCTGTTTTATTCCATCGGTCTATTTGCCTGTCTTTATGCCAGTACCACACTGCTTTGATTATTGTAACTTTGAAATCAGAAAGTGATTCCTTTAATAGTGTCTTCAGATGAAATAAGTTCTTATTTTTAATGTAGTCCAAATTATCATTTTTAAAAACATCTTAATGCTTTTTATGTCCTATATAAGAAATCTTAACCAACTTTAAAGTCATGAAGCTTTGCTTTTTTTTTTAATTAATTCTTTCTTCTAAAAGCTTTTCTCTCTTGTATTTAGAATGTAACCAACCTAGAAGTGATTTTTGTATAATATGGGTAATAGAAGGGCTGGTTCAGATTTAGTTGTTTTATCTTTATCCACTGGAACTGCTTAAATTTTTATCTTTGTAGTACCAAAGCAGCCGTAGGCAATATGTACATGACCCAGTGGACACAACACCATTTATTGAAAAGGCCATTCTTTTCTTATTGAAATTATTAATATTGTAAAAATATTTCTAAACTAAATGAGTACATTTTTAAAGAGGATCTAGTAAAAAGTTTAAGATGTGCAAAAAGGAAATCAATTCTAGGGTTTGTATACATTTAGAGTTAGGACACTATTGCTTATAATTTGAACTAAATTTTTGCTATTCTTTTTTTTTTTTTTTGAGACAGAGTCTCATTATGTCACCCTCTCTAGAGTGCTGTAGCGTCATAGCTCACAGCAACCTCAAACTCTTGGGTTTAAGTGATTCTTTTGCCTTAGCCTCCCAAGTAACTGGGACTACAGGTGCCTGCCACAACACCCGGCTATTAATTTCTTGCTATTCTAATTATAATCCTAGGTTCAAAGAAAAGTGAGGGGTCCTTAGATTACCATAGTTCAAGGACTGGCAAACTTTCTTTTTAAGGGGTGAAAGAGTAAAGAATGTGGGAAATCTCTGTTGTACCCACTCTATTCTGCCTTTGTAGTACAAAACAGCCATCGGCAGTATGCACATGAACAATCAGGATTGTGTTCTCTAAAACTTTATTTATAAGATTAGGCAGTGGGCTATCCTTGGGTCTTGGGCATAGTTTACTGACCCCCAACCCCAACTCCTCTATATCTATTTTAAAGTATATTTATAAAAACTATTTGAAATCAGTTATTTCTTTTTACATCCAGTTTTTTTCCTCTTCATATGAAATGATTCCATGTCAGATAGCCTTTGAGATAAATCTATGTTCCAAATTTTCAATTATATTAGTTCTTGCATTAGTTCTTGTTTGAACATTCTCCAAATTCTCCACTTCATTTGAAAATGTGGAAAATTAGAGAGGCGTGCAAGGAAAATACCCCTCAGAATGCTATAAACTACTGCCATCAAATAATTTCCTTTTTTTCATTTCCTATACTATATTTTTGCACATTATTTTAACAATAGTGACTTTTATTTATAATAAATATTATAGGTTTTACATTCATATCTAAATTAATAAGTTCTTTGTACACTTGGAGATTAAATACTATATGTGTGATTTTTTCAATTTACTAATTTAAAGGTTTTTGTTATTATAGTATTTGTTTATGATATGGGGAAAAAATGAATCTGCACAAATCAAATAATTTGTAACCTAAGATAAGGGGCAGTATCATTTGGTTCAACCTAATATATTCAGACACTCCGACTTAAGGAGAAGGCATAATTTTAAAATACTGTAATTGATATTATACATTAACATGCTACTTGTATTAATATAGAACAGATTGGAGTAATAAGTTATTCTGTTGAATGCTAAACTTATTGCACAGTAAATTTAATAATATGTTATGAAGTTTTTTTCAAAACCTTTTCATTGAATGCTTATGATGTGCCTAATTCCTGTGGCATTGATATAGGATTTTGGTATAAATCAATGAACAAATAGGAAGCTCAATAAAAATACTCTATTGTGTTGCAGGTGGTTGGTGCTATGGAAGAAATGGTTCAGTATAAGGGGGATCAGGAATGCTGGGAGTTAGGGAAAAGTTGCTACTTAAAATAGGGTTATCAAATAGAAATGTGATATTTATATAAAAACTCTGAAGGGAATAGAAAGTTTGCTAAGTATATAACAGGTGAGAGGGTTCCAAACAGAGAGAACTAACATTTCAAAGAAGATACGGAAGGATGCCTGGGATATTGGAGGAACACCACAGAGGCCACTATGGCAGAAAGCAGTGAGAGAAGAAAAAGGTATACGTGGTAAGATATCAGTGTGGTAATAAGGGGGTGGGCCTTTTCAGCCACTTAAAAATCTTTGCTTTTATTTTAAGATGGAATCCACTAGAGCCTTTTTAATTTTTATCTTTTTTTTTGCAGTTTTTGGCCAGGGCTGGGTTTGAACCTGCCATCCCAGTATATGGGGCTGGTGCCCTACTCCTTGAGGCACAGGCACTGTCCTAATTTTTATCTTTATTTTTTCAGAGACAGAGGCTTACCCTGTCACCCTGGCTGGAGTGCAGTCATTCAATTCTACTCACTGCAGCCTAGGATATCAGGACTCAAGCAATCCTTCTGCCTCCACCTCCGAAGTAACCAGGACCACAGGCATGTGCCATTATACCTGGTTAATTTTTAAATTTTTTGTAGAGATGGAGTCTCACTATGTTGCTCAGGCTGATTTCAAACTCCTGACCTCAAGTGATCCTCCTACCTAGGTCTCCCAAACTGCTAAGATTACAGGTGGGAGCCACCATTTCTGGCTTTCATTGGAAACATTTGAAGATTTACTTGTAGTTTAAAATAATCCCTTTGGCTAATGTGTTGAGAATAAATTCTACGATAGCCAAGAAGGACTAGGGAGAGGAACCTGTTGAGGGGCTATTACAGTAAACTAGGTTGGTAGTGGTTGCAGTGATCATGTTCTGGACATAAATTCGGAATAAAATTTGTTGATATATGGTATGTGGAGTGCATAGAAAAGGAAAGAGTCAAGGATGGCCCCAAGATTTTGGCCTGAACAACTAGAAAGAAAGGTTTGCATTTAACTGATGTGAGAAAGACCCCAGATAGAAGAGTTCTGGGGCAGAGCAATGATCACATCATTTTTAAGTTTAATACATTTGTTAGACAGTGAAATGGAGACTCTGATTAATTTCTCCTTTTCTCAGGGTAAAAGTTGTGATTGCATCTTCCAAGTGCTATGTGACACACTATATGCCCACTCCCATATCTATGAGAACTCATCTCCCCCTCACTCTAATACAGCTGTGCTGGTTTCTTTGTTGCTCTTCAAACATCTGCCTCTGTGCCTTTAGATTTCTGTTGTCTCAGATTGCAGTGCTGTTTCAGATTTCCACATAGCTCACTCCATCACTTCCTTCAGGTCCCTCTGAAATCATAGCTTATCAGAGATGTACTTGATAATACGTAGGGTGATCCCTTACCACCCTATGTAAATTAGTGCTCTCCTTCCTCTGTCTTGCACTCCCTAATCCTCTCCATAGAACACAAACCACCTGGGGCAACACTTAATGTACATGTACTTCTCCTTGGTTACTTTCAGTTACTTCACTAGAATAAGAACTCCAAGTAGTTGCCACTGAAGTGCATGGCTCAGATTTTTCTCTTCCAACTTCAAGGATTGCCAAGGTGTTTCTGTTGCACTGCCTTGAAGCCATACAAGGGAGCCATACAGCATTCAAGCCCAGATCATGCTTTTGTTCAGACAGCCCCCACACAAAAGGAATGCAAGGGCCTGACCATATCTGCCCAATGTGGGACTTTTCTGGGGGTGTTAGCTCTAGAGTTGATGAAACTTTTCTCAGCTGTACATTGCAGTCTGAAGCTCTTTCTGCCCAGTCCTGATTCCTTCCCTATTTCTTTTCATGGATATCAGATGAATCTAACGGACTCAAGCTCTTGGGAGCTAAATTCTATTTCTTTCCCCCTTTATCTTTCTTAGGAGCTATCATCCCCCTCACTCTCAAAAAGTTCTCTTGCATTCCTAACTCAATCTTAAGTCTTAGCATCCCCTCATGGAGTATTTAAACTGACATAGTTGCTACTGAAAATGTTCTGAGTAAGTAGGAAGTTGAGGTGTGAGGATGAGATCACCCCTTACATGGCTGACAATGAAGACCTCATTCTGGATAGTAGGTGGGACACAGGTCCTGGCACAAAGTGGTGACACATTTGTAAAAGTTTCATTGAGGGCGAAAAGGATGTTCCAGTAGAAGAGACTCTTCTGGGTAGTATAGTAATTCAGGCTTTTCAAAAGTATGAGGGATGGAGAGAACAGTAAAATTAACCAGCTGTTAGTAAGTTGCACCCATGTCTTAGTGAAGGATAATGAAAAGTTGCAAGCCGTTAACAAATGATTGAAAAGGAAGTGGAAAGGCTAGAGGTTTTTATTTTCTGCAGTGGGAGAGCATTGAAATCTGAAAACCAAATTTAGGATTCAATAGTTAAAGTTATAAAGTTTTAAAAATGATCAAATGATCTTCAGAGACAGCAAAAGTCCTGTTAAATTATAAGCTAAGTGTGCCAGGAGTCTTGTGTTCAGAGGCCAGCAAACAAGAAGAGGTATCTTGATCTTCTGATGAGCAGAAGGAAATAGGAGGACGATATCTGGGACTCAGATGATCCACATTAATGCCTTTTATCACTTCCTTGCCCAGTTTTGGCTAAGAAGAATATGGTTACCTTGGATTCAGATGTGCCAGAAAAAAGTCTGAGCTACATTACTAGGAAAGCTTCCCAAACCAGCTGAGATGATAGCTGAAGACAAGAAGTACTGGTTACAACCTCAAACCCTGCAGTCATGGGGTTATAGTTGGTTCTCTAATCTCTTTCTTCTAAATTTTTGTTCAAAAAGTGAGACCAACTGGAACCATGGAGGGGTTGACACTGAGTGTAGTTATGGTGAGGTGAATCATGTGGCAGGAAGAGGGAACTGTGGCATCTATGGAGGTGCCCTGCTTAGATCTTCCTTCCAGAGGAAATTTTTCAGTTCTGAGGAGTGCAATTAGCTGACAGCCTTTACCTGCCGTGTCTGCAGAATCCACTGCAACTTCCAAGCAGAGGAACATTCTTTCCCCAGGTAGCCTCTAGCCAATGACTGAGCATGGTAATTAATGGTGCTGGGGCCTGGCTGTTTTTGCTCAGGTGGGACACCTTTAACAATGCTTTGTGCTGTAGCTCCCTGTTGCATTAGCTGAGACACTGCCGGGACTACAGTGAAGTCTGATGCTCTCAGTTTTGCCTCTTTGCCTCTTTACTTTCACGGGTGTCATATCTTTATCACAGTCTTAAGCCTTTCTTGCCCAATTCTGCTTCCTTCTTCTTTATATTTTATAGGCATTTTATCCTCCCCCATCGACTTGTTTCATTCCTAGCTGCTCTCAGCATGGGTGCAGGACTTTATCTTTTTAATTCTCAGGTGAATCTCTGGTGCCTTGAATAATACCTTCCAAATGGTAGGCCTTAAATATGTGGATTTTGAAAGTTGTATCCTGAATTAAACACGATAATAATCTCTCTTCTTGTTAGGATGTAAACTCCCTCCAAAATGGTATAATGATGATGATGATGATGATAAGGATAGTTATTGAGAACTTACTATGTGTGAAGTGCTATACCTGCATTATCTCATTTAATACTTAACACAGCACCATGTCTCTGTGCAGAAGAGTCTCTCATTTTCTCATTTTTCAAGTGCAATGCTGAATCATTGTGTTCACATTATGTTAATGTTTGATTCAGGATTCAGTCATAGGTCAGGGGTTGATGTAAGCAGTTTGTACTGTCTTCCACTAACACAGATCTCATTCTTTCTGATATCAGCACCTGGCAGAGAGCAGTGATTTTCAACTGGTGTGCCATGAAAAATTTTAAGGATCATTAATTAAATCATTTTCAATTTTTAGTAAAGCATCACAAGAATGGAGAAGCAAGAATCCTAGGTACTCAATTCTGATATGAGGACAATTAAGGCCCTAGTACACGTTTGGGGGTGGGGGAGGGGGAGAGCTGAGAACGGGAAGGAGGGGTGGGACACAATTATAAGAGGGTCCTTATCTAACAAAAGCAATCAATGTAATCTGGTACTGTGTACTCACAATGAATCCCCAACAATAAAAACAAAAAAGAAATTTAAAGTACAGTAAGTATACTCCTTTTTTTTTTTTGATCAACATAATTTAAGTGTGCTATAGAAGTTTAACTATAGGTTCAAGTGTACCATGAGATAAAAAAAGGTTGAAAAACACTGGCATGGAGCCTAGTTCAATAATTCTTCAATCATTTTAAAAGTTCTATAAAATTTACATCTTTAATTTTACTCAAAAAATTTTTATCTACTTTTTCTTCAGTGAAAAGTATTGCAGTGAATTTCCTAGATATTTTTATTAAGTAACTTTCTTTAAGTAATGGTACTAAGGGTATCATTTAGATTTATTTCTGTCCTATATTATCTCTTCTAAATGTAAGTGATTTACTTAAGCTTAAAAATGCTCGTTGAATGAGAACTACCAACTTTGAAGTGGAAGACTCCTTACACATTTTCCTGCTTTTTTACTCACCAAACCTTGGGCAAGGTTTTCTGCATATCCTGCCACTGTCTTTAGCCTCTTTGTGAGTTCTCATAGCTATCATTTGGGGATTACAGAATCCCCATCTTGTTAGTGTCATGGATAAAGAAAGCCATCATCCTGGAGGAAGCCGTTACTGACTTTATCTCTGTGGGTCCTCAAAGACAATGACCTTTATCAGCATTCTCACAGTGTCTCTCTATGCCCAGAGAAAATTCTAGTATTTAAAACACATTTCTTCTTACTGTAGCCAAATAGCATTACTGTCACATCGGTTATCTTATTGGGTAAAGCGATTTGATAGAGTTTTGTTATTTTCTTCCTAGAAGTTGGTCTCAAAATCCCTCTTTCAATACATTCCCTTGGGATGGCATGAAGTTTTCAAATTCAATTTTGAGCTTATCCTGCTTCTTTCTTTTAGAGTCACACTGGCTCTAAGCCACATGTCCTTAATTTAAGACTCTTTCAAAGCAAGGTGCCTAGCCAGTATTGATCCAGTGACTGGATCAATAAAACTGTCTGAAATCTCCCACTTTATTTTATCCCACATATATACAGTCTCAGTCATTCCCCCTGACTTTCCAGGGTTCAAAATATAGTATTTAGTCCTTCCTGAGTGCATGATGATATACTGTATATTTGATCTGTTATTCTCTTCCATGGCTAGCTGACTTTGAAGTGGCACCTGGGATCATTGTCAACAGATTGGTTTTCTTCAGTATGATTCTCCATTTGACATCGTTTTTCATAGAAGTCTACCCTGGTTCTTAATGCTTGCCATAGGTAGTTGATTTCTCACTCTATCTCTTTTTCTCTCTTTCTTCTTACTATATGTTAAGTGCTCTCTTTGTCTTTCAAGAAAGACAAAGAGAAGGCATTAAGAATTACATGTTTAATTTCTTTTAGTTCACTACTAGGTAAAGTTATATGATAATAGGCATTTTGGAGATGGCAGAAATTATTAGATACTAAATTTTAAGATTCTAGAGAAAAATATACTCAAGTGGATTTTAAAATTTCTGACCAGTCATCTGTTCCTTATAGGTAAAACAAGCCTTGCAATATTTGTTTTGTTCTAACTCTAGCTCAATATCTGGTGACATTAACTTTACTTGAATATCATTTTTGAACTTAATGTCCTATGGAAAGCAAAATCTGTGTAGGGAAAGTGTGAGCTAGTTCAGTATTGCATTTGGAATTAATAAACTGACAACATTGAAAATAATGTGATAATGCCATTGGCCATTGTCAATTTGCTTTCTCTCATTGGAGAAGAAACATTCCAAACACATGCACTGTTTTGTAATGGAGTGGATTTCTAGAGCCCTAGAATTTTGCAGGGGTTCATACCTATTTTTTTCTCTTCTTTTTGTGTTTTTCTGTCTGATACATTTCATAATAATCTCTCTTTCCACTATGCCATGGTCTCAATCATGACTGGTACTATAATATTAAAAATAATCTTTAAAAGCTGTTGGGCACTTATTATGTATTAGGCACTGTGCATGTGCTATTTCTTTACCTCTGATTCTGCCTTCTCCTCAACCATCATATGTATCCAATGCAGACTGAGAATTTTTCTTACACTTGAATGATCAATTTCACTCTTCATCAAGAATATCCAGAGAATCTCCCTCTTATCGATCCTGTTTGTGTTGGTCATTCCTTTTTCCAATAAAATATGGCTATGGTTAGCACCTTAATTAAATCTTTGGTGATTAGATTTTTATTTATTTTAGACATTAGTCTCATTCTGTTGCCCAGGCTAGGTGTCAGCCTAGCTCACAGCAACCTCAAACTCCTGGGTTCAAGTGATCCTCCTGCCTCAGCCT
>CAUYRH010076725.1:0-43245 GCA_963574655.1 Perodicticus potto | reverse complement strand
CCAAAACCTTGGTAAAATAACCAGTGCCTTCATCATGTCCTATAGAACAAAACAGATTCTTATTGAACTTATGCAAATAACTGTATTGTCAGAAATTAAGAATACATACAAATGGCTTTCAAATTCTGGAGAAATCAAGGAGAGAGAAGAAATACATGTTTCAAATTCTGCTCATAAGTACATACATGGCTTGAAAAACTACAAATAGCTCAAAAGACAGAAAATTTTTTTCTTGACTTCTGGAAAACAGAACATAGAAAGAATCAACATTATTTCAAAATAAAAAGCCATAACAAACTAGCCCAGTTCCACGTAACTGATTTCTGTTCTGTTTGAAGTTAGGTTAGCAATACTCATAGACATGTTAACTTTCCAATGACAGTTCCAAAAGTCTGCTTTTGTTCAATTTCCAAAGACATCAGGAATTTGAATTTGAGAGAATTTGTTAGCCTCTCTTAATATTTCTTTTCTTTTTTGTGACAAACTTTGGACTTAGTTAGTTACAAAAAATACTTTCCTTTTTTTTTTTTTTTTTGAGATGAATTAAAATTATTACCAACAATATATGTTAGGACAGACCAATGTCTTACACATTAGGAAAGACCAATACTTTATAGGGTGAGGACAGACCAATGTTTTATAATATTAGAACATATATATAACCATAACCCATACAAAATTCATCACCATTTCATATTTGATAATGTTTACTATACATTTTTAATAAGTCAAACAAGTTTAATTTGTTTTTCTCAGGTTTTCAGTGGTCTTAATATTTCAAAAAGACCAAATTTAGAGTTGTGATTTTTTGTTGTTTAGTTGGCCCGAGCCAAGTTCAAACCCGCCAGTCTTGGTGCTTATGGCTGGCGCTGCAACCACTGTGCTATGGACACCAAGCCCCAAATTTAGAGTTTTGATTTTGTAAGTTTTGTCAAATAGCAAAGGCTTAAAACATTTGTTTAAACAAAATTACCAAAATATTTTAACGAAAATACATAGTCATCTGGATCACATGTAAATTCCTTCATAAATTCCTTTGTATGAGTTTCATTTAACCTGCGCAGACAACCTACAAACATTCTGAACTTTCTTTAACTCTTTAACTTTTGCCCTGCCTTTCACTTTCTGTTTCAAAACAAATCACACAAGATTCTTTCCCTACACAATGCCATTTTCCTTTCTGTCTAATTTCTCTTACTCTCAAAAATCCACTTTCCACAAAACAGGATCCTAGTTTACTATGAAGTCACGCATTCACTCAGCCAAACTGATAATTAGAAAATTAAAAAGGCAAGAATCTTATACTTTGAAAAAGACTCAGTTTCTCCAACAATTTAAACAATTAAATTATTACATTTTACAAATGAGAGACATTTTATGAAATATAACATTGATACAGGATTTTCCCATTCAGGGCTGGACAGGTAACTCCCATTTTTCAGGCTCAGGTGAGCTCAGACATCAGACATAAACATGTTACAGGCCACACCCTCCGAGCCCTAGCAAGGTCATGAACAAAGTAGCCCCAAACGTTTTGGATGGTTCCACCCTTACTAGGGAGCACAAACCCTTATCCCTTCCCATACAAAAACCACAACAAAGACCTAATAACCTTGCCCAAGGTGAGGGGCTGCATTCATTCATTTGCTAGAACATCCATTCAGTTTGTAAAGGTATTTTTCCATCTACCAAGTCCTAGCCAAAATATCTCTCGGGGCCAATTATTTACCCCTAGACAAAGGACTCATGCAGGAAACCTCCAACCTGGGCCTCCTCTCTCCTTCCAGAGGCTGTTCACTTTGGAGACCTGCTGCTGATATGGCCTGCCCCACCCAGCATGAGATTTACACTCTCTCCCCTAGATTTCCAAGGGCCATCCAGAGCTCACCAGAATGTCCAAACCGCAACACTTTCCAAGGCATGGCCACTCTGCCAATAGCTCTGGCACTCGCCACTCCCCCTGCATGCCCCTCAGTATAACAAAATCCCACTTTATCACTGATCTGTGACTCGTGGGCTCAATTCTCAAATTCCTGAGACCAAGGACTCACTGAAGAAATTCTAGGAACAAAACTACAACACAATCATCCTTTCTAATGTCTTTTCATTTTCCCCCAAGTCCCACATGGCCACCAAAGGCAGACAGAAGATGGAAAACCTGGAACTTCCAGTTTCTCTCAGAATAGCCAGGGGGCAAAGTTGGAGCAGGGAAGAAGGGCACACTCACACACTCGTTTCGCCCCATGAAGGGGGGGTGGCAAAACCCCACCTATTGTTACCTATCTCAGTCAGTCTCCAAGCACTCACGTGCATACAATTCCAACCCATTTCTTAACCTGGGAAGTCTCAATTTCCCATTCAAGCTGCCAAGTAGCCATAGGAGGCAAACCAACACTCCCCTAGGCCCTTTGGAGGGAGGTCCAACTCCACCCTTAGAGTTCTCTCAGTCACACCACATCCACACACTCTCACATACCTCTCAGTATTCTGGTTGGTCACTCACTAGTAAGCAGGTGTTAAACATTGATGCTTAGTAGTTCTTCATGAGGGTTGTGGGGAAAGAACACGTGGCAATCCTTACGCATGCAGCCCTCATATGTAATTACCTTAACTCTCCACACCTGTTGTGTATAACCTTAACAAATTGCCATTGCAGAGGGGGCTCGGGGCTACCCTGCAATTAAGGTTAGCCCACCTCCCACAAGCTTGTACTTCTAATCCGCGTCACTCCTGGTTCCTTCCTGCGGTGACCAAGACCAGGGCCATAGGGGTTGCGACAACTTTTCACACTGCTGGTGCCAGGTTGCTCATATGCACCTGTGTCTTGTCTTCCCCACCATAACAACACAGCAGAAACGGGTTCCATGTCACCACCCACGCGGCTTCCTTATGCTGTGCCTGGCACAGCCTGCCATACACATGGTCTCCCACAATTTATTTAACATGTGCTTTAAAGAAAACAGGCTGTTTCCAAGGTTTTGCTAGTGAGTGTTTCTTCACTGCCTCTTGATTTTCCTCTTTCTTTCCTCCCTCTCTCCCCTTCTTTTAATATCTTTGTACAGATCCTGGACTGATTCCTTTCCAATTACTCACAATGAAGTTTTTCCTGAACCAGCTATTTTTAAAAGGCTTCTGTGTAATAAAATAAATCAATGAATAAATAAAAGGCTTCTGTGAAAGAGAATTATGGGTCATGTGTTCCAAATAGAAAGGGGGTTTATTCACAAAAGGGGCTGGGTTTAGCAGCTGGTTGTTTTGACCTTTATTTTTCTCCAGCCAGTTGATTCCAGAAGCTCTGGATTGTCCTCAGATGGCCCCAGAGCCACACTGCTCTTCGCTGGCACTCAACAACCGTATGAAGCAGAAGTGGCTTTCTCCGGCAACTTCTCATCAGCTTCCCCTCCTCACCTTGAAACCGCACCAGCTTCTGAGGTCCAGGGAAGTGCTTACTCAGCGGCACATACATATCCTTCTAGAATAAGGATTAGCCAACCACATGGCCAGCTGCTGTTTTATAAATAAAGTTCTTCGGGGACATAGCTAGGACCACTGGTTGCTTTAGAGCTACAATGACCGTTGAGTAGTTGTGGCAGGAAGTCTATAGCCCACAAAGCCTGAAATAATTACTATTTGATTGTTTAAGAAAAACTTGCTACCCTCGCAGCGAAAACCTGGGTTTACACGTCAGCATATGCGGGCACATGTCACTTCCTCACCGAACTGCGCTTCTACCACTTTTTCAGAGCTCGGAATTCTCGGGCGTCTTCGCTCTGTAGCTGCCTGTGTCCTGCGTCCCTAAGTGTGTGGGCCTGTGTGCTCATGCTCACTCTCGGAATCTGTTGTTTCTTACTTTTACAAAAGATAGCTTTGCATTACATTTGGGGTGGTGGGGTTCTAAGTGGTTTTTCTAGGATCTGAAGGAGAAAGTGCTCGCTTGACTGGGAATGTTAAAGTTGGAAGTCCTCAGACAAGAATCCAAGAAATTCTTTTGTTTGTTTGGTTCTCTGATTGGTTGGTTTTTGACCACTGGAGAACATCCTAGCATACTAAATATCTTTGTTCTAAATCTATAATACTTTGCCACATACACGTGTAATGTGCTCCCATATGTTATGTGAACTTGTGCTTTTTGGCCAAACTTTCAGGAAAAAAAAATCCGTTACTATAATTTTTAATGCAAATGTTTATTTGTGTACATTTAGGTACTTTTGTATTATAAAGGAAACTTAGCATTTTTAACATACTATGAACAAGAAATTTTATGTAACAATTATAATACAAGAGCAGATACAAGATATAAGAAATTTTTTATACTGGTTACAAATAGTACTTAACCATGTGTAACGCTCACCCTTATTTTTCCCTCAAAACTTGGGCAAAAGTTTCAAATTTTACACAACAAAACATGAGTGTGTAGATTTTCCCCCTTAATTTAACGATTTTGTGACTTTTGTAATTCTTTTAGGTATGATGTAGTTCTTGATGGAGAACATAAGCATAATTTTTAAACAATATGTCTTGTCCCTCTCAATGGTATTGAGCTTTTGACTGGAACATCTTGAGCTCAAATTTACCTTTAGATAAAAAAGCACAGGAATTCTCATATAGACATTTCAGGAACTTTGAAAGGTTAAAGTGAGGGTAAGGAAGAGGGAAATATGTTTCACTGGGGAGCGCCCCACTTCATATTCACAGGGCCAGCCCGGCATCCCTTAGCTTACTCGCCCTGCATCTTAATGTTCCCCAAGGCTGTAACAGAGAGAAAACCTCACCCATCCCCACCTGAGGAATTCAGTGACAGCCTTCTGGAAGAGAGGATGCCTGGCGGGGGGACTTTTCTTTCTGAGAAGAAGAATCAGCCTGTGCAGAAGCTGAGAGGTGGGTCACGGCAATGAGAAGCTGCTGCTGACGTCCAAGAGAAGTACTTTATTGAATCAGGGGAAGATCTGTGTACCTGGGGATCAAACCACGAGTGGTTTAGCTTTGTAGACTTATTAGAAAATCAAAAACCAGCTCAAACAGCAAATGGGGCTCTATCAGAAGCAAAGGCAAGCATTTTTCCATAGTCCTAGGCTGAACCCTTCCTCACAGTCCCAGCTCTTACGTGTGCACCAAGGCAAAAACCATTAGGCAGGGATGAAGGTGTCTGGGCGTTCACTGTGCACCCAGATCCCAAAGCAGCAGCTTCCAAGCATCTGGCTCTCCCCGGCGGGGCCATAGCACTATCAGCCCATATCAAATTCATTATCTGTTTCCAGCCTAGGAATATCTGAGGCAGCTGAAAGAGGATGGGACGTTTGTGTGAGCACACCCATTCTGTCTCGTTATTTATTTGAAATATGTAATATTCAAATATGTATATTTTTATGAAGTTAGAGATCCCTGCAAGTAGAGTGTGTTATTGAAAAAAATGTGTGGAAATAATTGCTATGGGGGGCAAAGTCCCATATCTATCTTGCGCACGGCTTGTCTGCAGACCCAGAGCAGCGTCTGGGTGCTGTAGGCAGGGGTTGAGAGAGCAGGTGAATGGGGAGAAGGAAAGGAGACCCTCTAACAACAAGGTTTCTCTTTTCTTCTGCTGTTGAATAAGTAGGGGGCCAAGAAATAAGATAATACTTCCAGGAAGAGTCGATTTGGGATGGTTGGAGTGAAAAGGATTACTGACTCAGAACGTGGGCCTGAGTTAAGCTCTACCCTCAAAGCCTATGAGGCTAAACTCCAATCATGAGCTGCCGAGTTCCTTGAATGTCAGCACCACTTTCCCCAGTACCAAAAAAAAAGAAAAGTTAAACAACTCTAGTAATTTTGTATAGCATAAAGTGCTTTTCTATAAAATTATGAGTCTAAAATTCTTTCTTAATTTCAAAAAGAAAAAAAAAACAGAAAGGTCAATGAAAATAAAAGGGAAATTAAAAAGCCACAAAGAAATTACTGGGATGTCTTAGTGTACATTTTAAATTAGAAGGTACTTAAGGAAAATTGTTATGTTGGGGGCATTTTCTTTACTGAGATTGATTTCCAGAGTCTCAGTCAATTCCACATGACAAGAAGCTTGTCCGCCTCACATTTAACCAATCCAAGCCTAAAAATGATAAAGTCACTTGATGGACAAAGTGTGGTAACTTTTTCTCACCAACCACCAGCCCCATAGGAGATGGTAATCACTGCAGTTTTTACCTTGTAGCAGATGTTTAGGAAGTAAAGCCTAAGACATTCATTTCCAAGTGTTTAGGTTAAAAAGAGAGAGAGGTTTCACTCAATCTATTACAGAAAATATAGCCACCCTGGGACCGAACATTTCTTTCAATCTTAGCCCAAAGGCAACCACATTAGGGACATTGTATGCATCTGGGGTGATAAAAATTGAGCTGTGGTTTAACTTATTGCATAATTTTCATTCTAAAATTACTTTATGCTGGACAAAATGACCCCATCAGTCAACCTATCATCTGGCTAGTTAGATGAAGTAAGAAAATAACCTCAACTGGTCTCAGAGGCGTAGAAGAAACTCAACTGCCGGAGGGGCTGAGATTTCTTGAGAGTTTGTTCTAGATCTCTGTTGGGCCAGCCAGCATTCAATCTGACTTCCAGTCTCCCGAGGAAAGGCCATTCAGGCTTAGGGAGAAGCACTTTGTTTGAAACCTGCAACCCAAGATGGAAATACTTAACCAGGCCAAAAAAACATTTTTCCTTTCGGTGGACTTAATGCACAGGGATTGCTTCTAATTAGGCCGTCTTACTTGAAAAGTCCTCTCCAAACGCCTGGATAAAGCCGAGTTTAAGTGTCTTTGCAACAAAGATACATGAGGGCAGAAAGTAAGTATTCATTTAAGAAATCACAGCTGCATAAACAGTGTTCACTACAAGAAGAAAAATTGTGGTATTTGTCAGGGGAAAGTAAACACTTTGGGGACTCTGTGAGACTATGTGGCACTTCGTGATCCTTTGAGCCAGCAGCCACAGAACAGATCAACCACAGAAGTTGTGTTTCCAGGCTGTTCAGAGGCAACACTTTTCTTAATATAACTTCACCCATATTTCAGGAGTACCGTCTATACAGACCACCTGTACTTCCATGGATGCTGAAGAAAAAGAAGAAATTCAGGGTGTATCCTCCACCCCCCTGGTTCTCTACACTTTCTGGAAAAGAAGTTCTTTAAAAAAAAAAAAACTAAATTGAGTGCTTGGAGGCATTCACTCCTGAAGCTATTTTTTGCCATGCCTTGGGAGTTGGCCTGGACTTACAGTTGTGTTTCCCAGACTTTAAATTTCAAGTTAAAATTGATTTTAAAATCAATATAGAGTTCCCATCTTTTAATTTCATCAAGAAAAGGCATCTAAACAAACTATTTCTGCATTTCTACCATCTATGATTACTTTCGCTTTCTGTAAGAAATGAATGTTTTCATTCCAGAAGAGAAAGGCAGGAAAAGTGAGAATAAAATTCTCAAAATACAGAGCAGAGCCTTCATTGAATATACCCAGTTACACGGGACATCTCACTCTGTTTTCCCAGTCCTTATTTCATTGCTGAAAGCTGAGAACCATGTCAGTAAGTGGCCCTGGTCCTCAGACTGGAAGGCCGCTGAGAACTTCAGTGCCAGGGCTATTTGGTGGTGAGCCGTGCACACGGGGCCATGCACCCGGACTCCAGCACGCATCGAACCCACATCTCAGCCATCTAGAAAGATTTCAAAGAGGCTTCAGGGGGATTTAAATTGTGCATTTTTAGTTTATTTAAAAGTGAGGCAGAATTTATATGTTAAACACTGCAGGAGCCCCAGATGTGTAAAGACCAGTGGCATTTCAAAGAGCTTAATGACCCTGACCCCAGAAATTTATATTTAAAAGTAAGGTTACTTCATAAATGCATCAATGTGCAAAGTTATGATTTAATAAAAACAATTAAAAAAAAAAGTAGGGCTCCTCAAAGCAACGTAAAGCACAGGCGGAGCCAAGGTGGGGAGGGAGAGAGATGGAGACTCACCCACTGGGCATGATGGACAGTGCTGTGGTGACCAGCACACAGAAACCTCGACGTGAGCGTCACACAAAGCAGCCTCGTTACAATAGCAAACAATATAGGGCAGAGGTGGTGTTCCTGTAGAAAGTGTGCTGAGTGTTTCCAAAATAACTTGTGGCATCAGAGAAAGCGCACAGACTTTCTGGTGGTTTGGGGAGGGAAGGTGTAAGAGAGTGTGTGTGTGTGTGTGTGTGTATCTGTCTGTGTGTGTGTGAATATGTGTGTCTGTGTGTGTCTCTGTCTCTGTGTGTCTGTGTGTGTCTGTGTGTGAATATGTGTGTGTGTTTGTGTGTGTCTGTGTGTGTCTCTGTCTCTGTCTGTCTCTGTCTCTGTGTGTCCGTGTGTGAATGTGTGATGGGGGTGCAGGTGGAAGCACCTGCTGGGAGAGCCCCACCTTTGCTTGTCAGGGTTCCAGAAACCTGCACATCTCACCTTGGCTGACAATCCAGGTAAGCAGGAAAGGGTAAATTTCAGGCAGCAGCTGAAGGACGCAGGGAATGTATCTCGAAGAGAAGTGACCAGAGGTGAGCGGGGAAGAACAGAGGAAGAAACAGCTGCCCCAGGCGTCCTACAGGGCGTCCAGGGCCCTGCGCAGACCCAGCCTCCCTGGACCCTCAGTCCCCTGGGATGGGCGGGGACGCTTACGGGGGCGGCTGGACCCTCCTCTCGGGAGGACCGCGACCCGGGCGTTTCTGACCGGGAATCTGCGCACCTGTCAAGAGTCCTTCGGGGAGAACGCGGCCCGCCCGTGGGTTTGCGCTGGGGTTGCGGCCTCCTGGACGCCCCGCTCCCTGGCAGCCCGCGGACCAATTTATGTTAAAGAGGCTGAGCTTCTATATTTCATGTCATGAATAGCAAAACAGAAAAAACCCCCAAATGGCATTTGAAGCCATATGTATTTTTTTTTAAATTGGATCAAACTTCAACATGGAAATTTTTTAAATTAGCAGAGGATTACCAGTCACACCTCATAGGAGATCAAATAAGCGATACTCCTTAGTCTAGTTTAAACTCCAGAAAAATTCATTAGAAATGGAAAAGGCTATCTGAGTGAGGTCATTGTCACCACTGTAATATTTTAAGGAGTCACTTGTAAAATGAAAATGTGGGAATCACTTAAAAGGTCAGAGCCCCCTTGGAAGTATTAAGTGCATGATATCTGTGATATGGACTTGGGAAACTAAAGTCCACATGTGGAAATTCTTTCAATCTAAGGTAAGAGAATTCTCTTTAATGATTTCAAGGAAGACTTGGATGCTAGTCATTTTTTTCACCTAGAGCTTACCACCTTCACAGAATTATGCAGGCATGAACATTGCCAATAACATTTGCAAAAACACTTTTACTTAGGAAACACACTTTGAAAGAAGAAAGTGAAACAAAAAGAAGTTTCCTCCATAAGTGTCCGGTGGTCCCGTACAACCCAGTCCTGTCCAGGAGGAGCCAGAACCAGCTTCGATGGAGTGTTGAGCAACTCCAACCAACTGACCATCCACCCGCCTGTTCACTTGCAATTTTAGGAGCACTAATGCAATGCTCCTAAAACTCCTAAAGCATTGTGACTAAGTTGAGTTTTAGTTCATGCACATAAATCATGTTATTTGCATAAATTAATATGTATTAATATATGTATTTCTTTATTCACACTAATTATATTTTTCCACAACAAACTAATAATAATTAACAGTAATAGCTAGCATATATAAAGAAATCACACTTGGGCAGTGCCTGTGGCTCAAAGGAGTAGGGTGCCAGCTCCATATACCGGAGGTGGCAGGTTCAAACCCAAAAACTGCAAAAAAGAGAAATCACACTTTTTCACATCTCTTATCTCAGCTGACCCATGCTTGGTGTCAGTGGGATGGAGACTGAAGAGATAATTATCTATTTGTATAGAGAAGAAAATTGAAAAGCCAGAGGTTACAGGTCACATCTGCAGCCACATTCAGCCCGTATACCAAGGGTGGCGGGTTCAAACCCAGCCCCGACACTCAGCTCAGCCAACTCCCGATGCCGCAGACTTCCTTCCAACTTTGACTCCTTGATTTTCTCTTTCCTTCAGGGAGACAAAAGAAGCTGTACCATTTCTCCCAGTCGCTCCTGTAAAGAGGGGAGAAAAACCACCAACGAGTCGTTAACAGGGATAACAAAGGGGCACAGCAGTGAGAGAAGACCGCGGTTCCTGGAGCCAGACAGACCAAGGTCCGCATCTCGGGGGGACACTGTTGCTGTCGGGGGGCAAGCCCTCTACTTCTCTAAGCCTCAGTCTCCCCATCCATAAAGTGGGAATGATGACAGCATTTTTTTTTTTTGGAGACAGAGTCTCACTTTATCGCCCTCGGTAGAGTGCCATGGCATCACAGCTCACAGCAACCTCCAGCTCTTGGGCTTAGGTGATTCTCTTGCCTCCTGATAGCTGGGACTACAGGCACCTGCCACAACACCCAGCTGTTTCGTTGTTGTTGTTGCAGTTTAGCCGGGGTGGGTTCGAACCCACCACCCTCGGTATATGGGGCCAGCGCCCTACTCACTGAGCCACAGGTGCCGCCCCTTGTGTAGGGTTCTTTAATGATGACTAAATGAGTTGTTTACAACATATACACAATGTACATGATGAATAACAAGTTAATAGGTGGGGGGGTTAATTAATGAAGGGTAAGACTGAGTCTGCTTCCAACTAGAAAATAAACATTTTTATAGATGATAAATATTGACATAGCAGAAGCTCCATTCACAGGCTATGTTGATAGTCCTGTGAGAATCTCAGCCTTGCTGTCAACCAGACCCCTGGTTATAAATAGGAAGCTGAGAATGATCACAGTCCGCCAACCCAGTCAAGGGTCTGTGGTGCACAGTACCCCTAAATGGCTCAGAAACTCACGCTGTCCCAACACTGTGTAGAGCAGAGTTTGCAAACTCTGAGGCCCATAAATTCAATGAGAGAAGCAGCTGGGGTTTGATTGTGGGGAGCTGGAAATCTTGTTTCTTCTTTAATAGGAGCACCAGCCACTAAACTCCAGGAGACTAGGAGCCCCACTTAACATGGACGGGAGGAACTCACTGGTCTTATTTTTCACTCCAAAGTTTCCCGAGAAACTGAAAACCCAGATTATTATGTGAAATCTCCTGTTAGAATGTCAATGACAAAATCGAATTTCTACATCCTGGTTGTCCTACGGTAGCTGGATGAGGAAGTCAGTTGACCAGAAACCTGAATTATTCCAGGGAACTCCCAGTGCCATTAATGCCCACAGTTTCTTTCTGGGTGAAGTGTGAACTGGCCGCAGCTTCCTTAGGGACGAACCCCGTGGTGAGGAATCATCTCTCTGGCTCCAGTGGGAACAACTGAGCTGTCCCTGAACAACTAATTTGCCCAGGAGCCTTGAGGTGGGGGGCTATTTCCGTCACTTCGTAGTTACTGCCAGGAAGCTGAAAGCCCAAATTTCTAGTAATGTTTTACATTACGTGCTCATCTTAGTCCTGTCTTCAGTCTAAACTTTTTTGCACCTGACTATGACGTTCTCACTTACCTATTCTAACTACCCTGCACTACATCTATTTTGAGAAGCGCTCTTAAACCCTATTTTGGAATGTGGCAAAAACAGATTCTAACTGTCTTTCATCTGGGTGAACAACATGCCACCCAGACGGAGGAGGACACAGCAGCTTTGGAGCCGTGGCAGCCGTGGCTTTGGCCACATCGCAAGCACCAGAAGCACCCAGAGGCTGGGGCAGCATCTGTACGCATCACCGCAGGGTCGGCTGAAGTGCTGGGATGAGGCATCACCACTTAAAGAGGAAACAGCTTCTGTCCAACGATCCACCTCCATAGACTGTGGGCATTGGTCAGTGAAGAGATTTGGGTAAAGGCTGCCAAAAGCAAGGCTGGGGATGCGCCGTCACTGAGGTGGGGGTCAGGTTGTTACAGAGCTGCCAGTCAGTCCCTGGGGAGGCAAAGTCTCTAGCAGAAAGGCTGAGGAGAAGATAATGGTTGGGGTATGTGTGTACAGTGGCTGGGGGGCTGTGCCCTGTGTCTTGTAGCCACACGGAGAGAGGTTCACTAAATGCCAACAAGTGGTTTTTAAAAAATGGATTTTAAAAATAAATAGATGCAGAATACTGCTCAGCACTTTAAAGAAAGAAACTACTGACATGTGCAGCCTGGTGAACGGGTCTCAGGGGTGTTATGCATAATGAAAAAAGCCAATTGCAAAAGGTCCTTACTGTGTGATCCATTGATAAAAGACTCCTGAGATGACAAACTACAGAGGGGAGAGTGGATAGTGGTTGTCAGGGGACAACGTCTGTTGATTCAACTAGAAAAGGGCGGCAAGAGGAAATTACTCAGAGTGATGGCACAGCTCTGTGTCTTGAGTGCGGTGACCATTGCTACCCAGTTGTATACAGGGGCGTGAATTGCCCCGAACTGCATGCTTACTCACTGATGAGGAAGGGCGAGGACAGCAGTCGGGTTCCCAGCCCCGCTTCAGCGTCAGTCCCCGGTTGTGCTGCTAAACTGCAGTCTCACGAGATGCCGCTATCCGGGCAGGGAGCGTTGGCTAGAATCCAGGTACGATATTTTGTGATTTCCTTTGAATCTAATATATGAATAACCCATTCATATACTCTCTAAATCTATAATTACTTTAAAGTAAAAGTCTAAAACACAAATGTGTAAACAAATATACAAGTGCCTGAGTTATTTATTTGGCCAACTCTACACACCACTTGTGATACTGATTTTCTAAGGACTTCTCTCTTTCTTCCACCCCCAAGAACTTGTTCTATTCACAAAGAACAGCAATTAGAACCTTTAGTTAAAAGATCTCTTGGAAATTATGATATGATAATAATTAATACTTAGCCCACTTGGGGACATATTCCATATGTTGTCATTATTCAGAACTGTGCAGTGCTCTGGAATTTCTCATTTCTTTGGATACTCACTGTCTCCTATCCATGTACTAACCAGGCCTGACACTATTTAGCTTCCAAAATCAGACACAATGGGTGGGGTGCATTCAGGGTAGTATCGCCATAGATGATACTCATTGTCAATAAAAAATCTCTCCCCTTAACGATCTTTCCACCCTGTATTTCAATCTACTGAAAGCGGAAAGAAAAATGAGAGGCAACACCTATAAATAATCTGTTTCTGATACAGAAAATTACACACACATACACAAAAAAGGCCTGTTGAATTGATTTTTTTATTATTTTTTATTAAATCATAACTTTGTACATTGATGCATTTATGGGGTTCAGGGTACTGCTTTGATATACAATGTGAAATGCTTACATTGAACTAAGTAACACATCCATCCCGATTATACTCATTTCTGAATAGTTTTGAAATGTACCATTGCATCATGTACATTAGGTGAGGTGCCCCCAAATACCCTCCCTCCCCCCATATCTCCCCTTCTCTCCCCTCTCTCTCCTTTTCCCTTCTACTTTCTGGACTATAGTTAAGTTTTGCCATTCATATGAATGTGTAGGTGATTATATATTGATTTCATAGTAGTATTGAGTACATTGGATACTTTTTTCCATTCTTGAGATATTTTAGTAAGAAGAAGATATTCCAGCTCCATCTAGGTAAACATAAAAGATGTGAAGTCGGCTCGGCGCCTGTGGCTCTACGGGCTAAGGAGCCAGCCACGTACACCTGAGCTGGCGGGTTCGAATCCAGCCCGGACCTGCCAAACAACAATGACAGCTGCAACCAAAAAATGGCCAGCATTGTGGCGGGTGCCTGTGGTCCCAGCTACTTGGGAGGTAGAGGCAAGACACTCACTTGAGCCCAGGAGTTGGAGGTTGCTGTGAGCTGTGATGCCATGGCACTCTATCCAGGGTGACAGCTTGAGGCTCTGTCTCAAAAAAAAAAAAAATGTGAAGTCTCCATCTTTTTATGGCTGTATAGTATTCCATGGTGTACATATACCACAATTTGTTAATCCGTCCATGGGTCATTGGGTACTAGAAAGGTCAATGTCAGATGAAACATGCAAGATGAGGGAAGAGTAGGCTTGGCAACCGAGGGTCCCGTTTTAGAAACTGAAATGCCTTTTAGACAACCCAGTGGAGATATTCTGTGGTCAGCTGGACACGGGAGTCTGGATCGTAGGATGAAAGATGGCGGTGGTGAAGAACTGGTGTGTACGATTACCACGAAGTCAGTGTGATCAGAGGGAGGGCCGGAGCTGAGCCCCGAAGCCTTCTTACATTCAGAAATCAGGAGATGTGGAGGAACCAGGCAGAGATCTGTGCAGTAACCAGTGGAAAAGTAAAACCATGAAAGTCTGCTGACCTGGAAACCAAAATTAAGAAAGTGATTCAAGGAAGGTGTAATCAACTGTGTCAAAACTGCTAAAATATCAGGTAAGATGAGGACTGTGGATCTGAATGGATCACAGGAGCAGTCATTAGAGGTCTTGGTAAGAGCGGTTTTGTTTTTCTTTTTCTTTTTTTTTTTAGATCATAAGTGTGTACATTACTGCATTTATGGGGTACAGTGTGGGCACAAAATCCATTTGGAATGAGTTCAAAAGGGAATAGAAAAAGGAACTGCAAACAACTAATTTGGACAATAATTGAAATTTATTTCACTTTAAGTGGATCAAGAAATAAAATAGTAGAGTTTCTTTTTTAATTTCAGAAACTCTAACATAATCTCATGCCGATGTGTTGCAGCCCATATAGCCTATGGCTAGGAGGAGTGAGAGTTATAAGAAATACCTGTATGGCTCAATAATGGAACACCTGGGTGGAAAGGGCGTGGAGAGGGATTTAGCGCTCCTAATAAGCATGAGAGCTCGCGAGATGAGAGCAGTGGTGAGTTGGCAGTCTCTACGCCTGTGGTGTTGAGAGGCACGAGATCAGCCTTATATTAGGCTGGAGGAGAAGGCAGTCGGGGGCATGTGCATTCTATCACGGACCCGCTTACTCTGACTCTGTCTCATCTCCTGCCTGCAGAACACCAGCACGGCGTCTCTCTGCTGAAGATGACCAAGCTCTGCTAAAGACTAAGATCTATCTTTCTAAAAAGACTGCTTTACTCTCTCTAAGACTCTCTCTCTCTCCAGCTAAAGTGGTTAGCCCTCAGGCACCTAAGAGAAACTGTACCAGAGCAAGGCAACTTAGTGGCCTGCGTCCGGAACCTAGTTAAGCCGGCCGAGACCTGGCCAGTCCTGGGCCCTGATAAGTGGTGTCAGAAGTGACATGTGACACTGATGGAATGCTCTAAAGAAGAGGGAAAAGTGACAAAACAATAAAGGGAGTGAGAGCAAGCGGGACAAGGCCTTGGAGAGGAGTGGACAGGTCCTCCTAACAGGAATTGTGGAGTACACGGGCATAGACGCAGGCTGGCAGCTATGCTGGAGAGTGATGAACAGCTCTTCTGGTGGTGTTCACTGCCCCTGTGCAATCAGAAGCAAGGTCATCAGCTGAGATAAAGGAGGGTAAAGAAGGATGAAGCTTAAAAAGGTGTGGAACAGTCTTCAGAGACCAACAGTCAACTGTCTAGTAAATTTTCTAGAACAGTCCTATCCTGAAGAAACATAATGCAAGCCATCTGTGGACTTTTGAATTTTCTAATAGCTGTATGGAAAAGGTAAAAAGATATAAGCACAATTAATTTCAATAATATAATTTATTTAGTCCAACACATTCAAAACATTACTGTTTCAACATGTAAGCATTATAAAAATTACTGGAGTATTTTTGATTCTTTGTTTCAGTACCAAGTCAGTGGGCATTTTACATTTCAGCACTTCTTAATTCACACAAGCCACATTTCAAGTATTAGTTAGCCATATGTGGCCAGTGCTCCCGCCTTGGACATCACAGGTCTGGGAATAAAGAACTTGGGGAGAACACTGAGGGACCTTAGAGATCGGGAACCATAAAGTGAAGCGAAATTGGTATGGCTGGGTGTTCCTCTCCAGACACAGTCAGAACTCAGGTACAGACAGAGGGCTGGGCTTGACCACATGTAGGCCGGGCGTTGTAAGCGTCATTCAACCAAAGGGGTAAAAGGGTAGGGAAGGAGCCTCAAGGACAACCACATGACTGTACACACTGGCCACAGAACCCACGCCATGGAAGTTCAGATGGGGAGTGAAAAGGCGATAGAGGCAATGGGAGTTCTAGCATCGTTAGAGAACCGAGAACCACGGAGGTTATGTAGTACACAAAGACGTCTAGCCAACTCCCGTCCTCTGCGAGCTGATGTTGATTCTTCACATTTACTGATAGCTGTGCTACTGAGATGCTATGTGATAAAAGTAACAAAATTGCACACAATGTGTCCTATTGCAATCCCATTACTAGGTAGCTACCCGGATGAACAAAAATCATTTTATCACAAGGACATTTGCACCGGAATGTTTATTGCAGCTCAATTCATGATTGCCAAATCATGGAAGCAACCCAAGTGCCCATCAACCCATGAATGGATTAACAAACCGTGGCATATGTATACTTTGTTGTGGCATTTGAATACATTTTTTCCTACTCAGCCATAAGAAAAGATTATGACTTTACATTCATTTTTTATGTTTGCCTGGATGGAGTTGAAGCACATTCTTCTTAGTAAAGTATCTTAAGAATGAAAAAAAGTATTCAATGTGTTCAATACTAAAATGAAACCAATATACAATTACATGCCCACATGAATGATAAAACACAAATATAGTCTAGCAAGGGGGAGGGGAGAGGAGGGAGAGGGAAGGGAGGGAAGAGGGAGGGACCTGGGCGGGATCTCACTTAACATGAACAATGTGAGGGTGGTGAGCTGCCCCCTGGGTGGAGGGCTCTTCTACAACTGGAACTTGACCTTGGAAGTGAGAACAATGTCACCTAAACATTTGTACCTTATATTAAAAAAAAATTGCACCTCATATTTTTTAAAAAAGATAATTTTAAGAACCATGGAGCTTTAAGTCTATAGAGAGTCATATTAAACCTTATAGGCCTACATTAATAAGAAAAAGAAGAGGATTTCACCTTTTAGTAGGATGACCCAGGTGGGCTCCTGGAAGAGTGGAGGGTAAATCAGGCCTTGAAGGATGAGTAGGATCTTAACAGTCTATGGGCAAAAGTGAGGAAAAAGCACAAGCACAAACAGAAGAGCGAAAAGGGTCAATATTTCTTGCAGTAAGACTGAAAAAACAGACCTTAATATTTATTGAAAGAACCACTGATCATAACATGGGTCTTTAAAGAAAAATGCTTGTATAATTTCCCTGGGGGAAGAAAGATCTTGTCTGTTTTGCTATACAATGGAATACCTAAGGCTGAGTATTTTATAAAGAAAAGAGGGTTTCTTTATAAAGAAACAAACAAAAAAGATTATAGTGTGTAGGGGCACAGTCATCTGCACCCTTGTAAGGTCAATCAGTCTCCCATTTTGTGAAGGCAAGTTTAAAGTCTTTTGTGAATTAGAAAGGAAAAATCCTGGTGGGATTTTCCAGGCTACTCCCTTAAGACAATTTAACTGCCTCCAAATGGTCAGTTAAAGGATTATTACTTAGCATAAGAATAACTTTGGTAAAGTAGTTATCAGTTAAGCCAGTTAAACCTTAGCTAATAAAGATAGTTTTACATTATAAGTGCTTATCAGTTAGTCTGATTTATCCATAGACCTGTAAGTACCAGGCAGTAAAAGCCCTGGGGCTAGGTTTAAGTCATATGTTTATTGATTAAGTCATAAGATTAAGTCATGTGCTTGTTGATTAAGTTATGTGCCCATATAAGCCTTGTTGGAAGAAATAAATTTGCTGTAATGCCTGAGTGAGCTTCAGCTGCTGAAATGCCTGAGCAAGCGTCAGCCATTCCCTTTCAAATCAATCATTTTGTCTGCAGTGCTGCCTCTGCGTCATTGATCAGGGGGGCTGGCTGACAGCAACAACAGTGTATATATAGTGCAGCCACGAGGCTCAAAGTTCTGCAGCCTGTACAAAAAGCCAGGCACCAGCATCTGCTTCTGGTGAGGGGTCTGGGGTGCTTCTGCCCCTGGCAGAAAGTGAAGGAGAGCCAGCTGAAGAGACCCCCTGGCAGAAGGCAAGAGAGGGAGAAGCTGCCTTTTCAATAGCCAGCTCTTCTGAGAACTCTTGGGGGAGCCACTAGGGACACGACTCCTTCCTTACCTTAAGGACAACACCAAACCATTCACAAGAGATCTTTCTCCACCACCCAGGAGTCCCCCACCACCACCAATACCAGGGCTCAGATTCAACATGAGAGTTAGGCTAAAATCTCCAAACCATAGCAGACTTCATCATGAAATAAAGTCATGCCCCAGGACTACAAAGTCCTCTAGGGGTGGGAAAACTAAATGCCCAAGATTATTCCCAAGAAATAAATGCCCTTTCCTTTTGGTGCATCTCAGCCCTGCAGACACACACACACACACACACACACACACACACACACAGAGACATTCGGTCTTGCCTTTAGAATTCCATCTCATAAGCTCAGATCTCCTCTGTGGAAATGGTCATTTATAACTGAAGAGAAGCAATGTATTTACGTTTTATTCTCAGACTCTGGAAGAAAACATCGAGAACCAACTAAAATTAGAGTAGATTTCGATTACTACAAACACTTTTTAAAATAGTAGCTATACTCTCAGCACACAGACCCAGTTTATAATTCCTTTTTTTTTTTTCTGTAGAGACAGAGTCTCACTCTATCACCCTCAGTAGAGTGCCGTGGTGTCACAGCTCACAGCAACCTCCAACTCCTGGGCTTAGGCGATTCTCTTGCCTCAGCCTCCCAAGTAGCTGGGACTACAGGTGCCCACCACAACGCCCGGCTATTTTTTGTTGCAGTTTGGCCAGGGCCGGGTTTGAACCTGCCACCCTCTCTATATGGGGCCAGCACCCTGCCCGCTGAGCCACAGGCGCCGCCCAGTTTATAATTCTTTTTGAAAACAAGCTGCACATATACACTGTAATCTTTTTTTCTAAATGTGATGTTGTTTCTATTAAAATTTTAAAGGAAATTAGCATTTCATGTTACGTTGGTTCTCGATAGCATCATCGTCGAACATGAAATTTAGTTTTTCCTAAAAACCCTAACACTGTTGCAAAAAAAAAATATATAAAGGAGGAGGAGGGGAAGAAGGAGGGAGAAGAAAGAATCACCTTCCTTCTCCCAGCTTTAAATGGTCAAAATGATCAGAGAAACTTGACAGGATATCCATTCCCTCCTTTTAGTCACAAGAATTTCCTACTTCAATCAGAATGTTTAGAAACAGCAAGAAGAGCTAGATTTTTCCATGTGAAACTTTAATAATATTGTACTTTGTATTTACATATCATATATCCTTGATACTTCATAGCTTGTTATCATTTTAAATTTACAAACCAGTATATGAAAGGACAGGGTTTAGAAGCGACTCTTTTCCTGCCCAACAGTAAGTTATAAATGTCAGAATCAGAATTCATGATAACTGACACATGTGGTCCTATAACCAGAGCTCATTCACATAATATAAAATGAAGTATACAGTAAGTAGAACATAGCGATTACCAAATATCCCATTTATTCAAGATAATTTTGAGAACCGCGGAGCTCTAAGTCTATAAACAGCCATATTAAACCTTATAGGCCTACATTAATATGAATATAGATTAAGGTATTATTCAATCAAAACTAACACTTACTATGAATTGGTAAATATATACACATATAATCAAATCAGTTACACAAAGTGGAGTGTATTTCAATCAAAAAGTCAGCAAATTCATCCACACGCTAAAAAAATGTGAATTGCTGCTTTAAAAAAATTTCACTAACATGCGGTAATTCCAAAGGCTACAACTGCCATTGGTCAAACTGCCCCATGTGCCATTAAGTCCCCCCTTTTAGGAAATAAAAACATCCGTTGTCTGCTGATTGAATTAGGAAGATGAGGTCTCAGTTCTCTTAACAGTGCCAGCTGTGGTTTTAATCTCAGAGTCTCTAACGCTCAGATGTCTGGGAGGTTCTGTAAGATCTGTCTCAGGGAAGCACAGGCCACCACGTGTGTGTCCGAAGGAAGATTGGCAAGCGACTGAATCAGCTTCTTGACTATTGTCTTCAAACACTGGTGGGCAGCATTCAAGTCTCTGTCAAATTGCTGTCCTTCAATTTGTAAAGCCAAATGACTACAGATGTTTCTAAATTCAACACTATCCTGAAATAAACAGCAAAGACAAACAAGACATTAGACGGATTGGGGGGCGATTTGCTGCGCCTTGCTTACTCAGCTTCCGTCCCTTGCTCTTCTAGTGATAGCATTCCATCTTTCTTTCAGAGAACTACCCTCCTCCAACTCTGCCTCTGTGATTGGAACGAAGCTGGTCAGATTCCCGGGGCCAGACCGTCAGTCCTTGGCCACCTGGCCACGTGGATTGGTCAGAGATGGACAGATGCCAAGGTCAATAAGCCACGTCCCACGATGTCCTCTAGCTGAGGCCTAACAAGGACCTGCTGTGCTCTTTACCTCTGGCTGTTGGAAAACATCTTCCCAATAAAGACAGAGCCCAAACAACACAAAAGAAATCAGAACCAAGAGATTACAAGAGACCAACTCTAATTACACTTTGAGCATGTGAATCCATCTCTATGTGGGCAATAAACCTAGGATTTTTTTGGCTATCTGAGTCTATAAATATCCTTTTTTACTTAAGCCAATTAGAGTTGACTTTCTATTACTTGTTCCTAAACGAGCTGTGACAAATATACAAATAGCCTCTGTTTCCATTTTTCCATTCTCACTGTGTTCAATACAGAATTTGTCATTTAACGGACATGGTTCCAAGAACTTCGCAGTACAAGTTTAGAAAGAACAGTTCCCAGGTAGTTTAAAAGAATGGAGTAACTTAATAGATTTGTAATCCCCAAATGTTTTGCATTCCAAAATTCATTGCAAATAAATAGTACATTGGAATTATTCCACATTAATAATAATGGTGACTATATGATCTCTTTTCAATACAGGGAGATGGGTTTCCCTGGACTTCTGGTTCTGGCAGCACAACACACTTAGTTTCCCCAAAACCCTTTGCTGTAGAATCCTTAAAATTCTAAATAAAAGTAGAGCAAGCATTCTTTCTGAGCTTGCAAGAAAGTAAGGAAAATCCTTCAAGAGCCAGACCTTGCCTCCCCCTAAAATAAAAAAATAACATTATTTTAGCTGCCTACCAGTACCATCAAAAAAGAAAATTAGTCTCTCTTGAGCTGGGTTTGGGGTGGTGAGTGAAGCTGCCCTGGATAGTCTGACTGTGGACCTATATTTCACCATAATGTAAGTTTAAAGTTGCCTTCTGCATCATATACACATCCTGAGAACACACATGCTAAGAAATTAACTTAAAATTTGCCAGGAACACATGGCAAAAGTGAACAAGAACTGATTCCAGGGAAACATGGCTATAACCCACATCCCACAATAATATTCCTATAAAGCTTCTATTGAGGATGAACTCACAATATTAAATTTAAAATATAATTTATCATAATTTAGCAGATATAATGTGGGCAAGGATTAAACTCCAAGAATTTTAAATAGAGAGTAGAATATATGTTTAAAATGATGACTGATATAAAAGAAGGAATCAAGCAAAAATAGGCTTGAGAAAGAGCCAAGTCGGCCAGGCATGGTGCCTCAATCCTGTAATCTCAGCACTCTGGGAGGCTAAGGTGGGAGGACTGCCTGAGCTCAGGAGTTTGAGACCAGCCTGAGCAAGAGTGAGACCCTGTCTCTACTAAAAATAGAAAAACTAGCTGGGTTTGTGGCAGGCACCTGCAGTCACAGCTACTCAGGAGGCTGAGGCAAGAGGATCGCTTAAGCCTGGGAGTTTGAGGTTGCCGTGAACTATGATGCCATGGCACTGTACCCAGGGTGACAGAGTGAAACTCTGTCCAAAAAAAAAGAAAGAAAGAGAGAAAGAGAGAAAGAAAGAAAGAAAAGAAATGAAAAAGAGCCAAGTCAACTTCTAGAAATGAAAACTTTAGTGATAATTAAAAATCTCCAGAGACAACTATATCTGAAATAAGAATTAATAAACTGGATGTTAAATATAAGATTTCCCAGAATGCAAGATAAAAGTTGAAACCATGGGAAATATGAAATTAAGTGACACAAATGTTAGAGAAAAATGTCCAGCAAGTGGATTTCCAGGGATAACAAGAAAGAGAGTGTGGTAGAGGCAATCCTCAGAAAGAAAGAGAATAAGGGATGAGAATTATCCAGAGTTGATCCAGAAAATGAACCCTTAGATTCAAGAAGTAAAAACTGGGCCTTGTGAGAGGCACCTGTGGCTCAAAGGAGCAGGGCACCGGACCCATATGCCGGAGGTGGCGGGTTCAAACCCAGCCCCAGCCAAAAACTGCAAAAAAACAAACAAACAAAAAAAGAACTGAGCCTTAAGAAGAATAAGTTAAATGAAAACCAAATCTAAACTCACTAAGGCAAAATTACTCTTAAAAGCAACCAGAAGGAAAAACACAGGTGGGTTTCAAGGAATGATGTGACAGCTTACTTTTCACCACAACTAAAGTGAGAGGAGAATAGAATGATATTCTCAAATAACTGTCAACTTCAAATTTTTTTCTTATTCCCACTAAACTGCAATTGAAAACTCAGGGCAAAATATACTATCATTTAAATGGATAGAGTAAACACTAATACACCCTTACAGTTATATCTAAAAGATGTAATTGAGAAAGAGCAAATTTAACTCAGAAGGAATGATATGCACAAAGCAACAGTGAACAACCAGTATTTTCAACAGAAAGTTTTTTTTTTTTTTAAGGCAGAGTCTCACTATGTCGCCCTAGGTAGAGTGCCGTGGCATCACAGCTCACAGCACTCTAAGAGATTCTCTTGCCCCAGCCTCCCAAGTAGCTGGGACTACAGGCTTCCACCACAATGCCCGGCTATATTGCTGTTGCAGTTGTCATTGTTGCTTAGCTGGCCCAGGCTGGGTTCGAACCCGCTGGCCTCCGTGTTATGTGGCCAACACTGTAACCACTGTAGTATGGGCACCGGGCCAACAGAAAAAATTGAAAAGCACTAATAACAAGTTCGATTCCATTAAATAAGCAAATATACATTAATCTCAAAGATACATGGAGTATTTTTGAACACTGACTATATTACATTGTCACAAAGCAAATCAGAAAGTTTCTATCACACAAATCACAATGCAAGTATATTAGAATAGCATAGATAATCTTCCCCAAAAATGCATGACTTAAAAAATTCACTTCTAAATAATTTGGGGTCAGGGAAAATTAGTGAAATCTTACAATACTTTATACCGAGCAATAATAGAAACACTGTTGTCACAAATGCATAGGATGCAGCCACAGTGAGAAATAAGCAGACTTACATGCTTAATAAGTAAAGAATAATCACTGAGAATCCATGGGCAAAGAATTCAACTCAGTAATGTTGGAAAAGAAAGACAAATACTGTAATTTAAAAGAAAATGAAAGGAGCTGGACACAGTGGCCCATGCCTATAATCCCAGCACTTTGGGAGGCCAAGGTGAGAGGATTACTTGAGGCCAGGAGTTTGAGACCAGCCTGGACAACATAGTGAAACTGCATCTCTACAAAAATATAAAACATTTTTTAAAAAAGAAAAAGAAAATGAAAGTAAGAACTAAAAGTTGAACCAATGTTTGGTGAAGAACTACAATTTTCTTCCTAATTCTGTAAAGGAGAAAATATTCTTCTCCCTAAGAAAAATTCTGTCACTTGAGTGAGAAGGACTTGAGTTTCTAACAATGTCCTCACTAGAAAACATCTCACAAGAAACAAAGCACATGTCCATTTATTTCAATTCAGCAAACAACAGTGGCAGGACCACCACATAAGAGAGGTGCTGGGACAGAGCTATTGCAGGTAAGCAGGTTGTAGGCTTGCACCCAAGGCCTCCTGGCTCTTCTCCCTTTAAAACATTCCTGCTTCCTTGCCTTCGTGTACTGCTCAGTTCTGCTCAGAAGGTGTCAAGAAGTTACTTGGATAATCTGCCCCACAGCTGAGGAGGTCACCTGTATTGCTTAAGCATATTGCTTAGGGATGGAAAAGTGAGGGAGAAAAATCACTCAATACTATTTCCCCCAAGATCCACATCAAGAGAAATTGCCTGCTTGCTTTATAGAAATAATCCAACTTTACATACAAGAGGAAGGATCAAAGAAAACATGGGAAGAGAAATGCAGAGTAGAAGGAACCTCTGAACCCTGTGCTGATGTGTGCTTATTAGCCAGTCTGCAAAAGCATACACCATCCAAAGAAGATGAAAATTCCTTTGAAAATAGAGCTGTGGCAAACACGCCAAGAGGCAGACAAATGGAGAGCAAAAACTGATCATTCCATGAGAGATTTGAGGGACCACTCCAAAAGATCAAACATTCGTCTTATAGGAATTCCTGAAGGAGAAAAAGATGGTCCTAAAGGCACAGATGCTCTACTCCAAGATATTATGGAGGAGAATTTCCCAAGCATTGCAAGAGATACAGAAATTCAGATAGTAGACAGTTTCAGAACCCCACCAAGACTCAATCCAAATAAAGCATCTCCTAGACATATTGTGATTAACTTTGCCAAAGTTAATATGAAGGAGAAAAATTCTGCAAGCAGCTAGATGTAAGAAAAGCACTACCTACAAAGGGAGAAACATTATAATGACTGAAGATCTCTCAGCCAAAATGTTTCAAGCCAGAAGAGGATGGTCATCAACCTTCAATCTTCTAAAACAAAACAACCTTCAGTCCAGGATCCTGTATCCAGCTAAACTGAGCTTCATTTGTGATCGAGAAATCAAATACTTTACTGACTTACACATGTTGAAAAAATTTTCCATAACTAAACCAGGATATTCTCAGACTGATCCTCCATAATGATCAGCACAATGGCCTAACACCAAAGTAAACCCACCCACAAATTTTTGAACAAAACCTAACTTCCACAGTGGTGAAAGTATTAAAAATATCCACTGGACATTTGAAAAAAAAGACACCCAAAACACTACCATGCTGATCAATCCTCTCAATTAATGTGAATGGCTTAAATTGTCCTCTAAAGAAGCACAGATTGGCTAACTGGATACATAAACTCAGCCCAGATTTCTGTTGCATGCAAGAGTCTCATCTTACCTTAAAGGATAAAAATAGACTCAGGGTGAAGGGATGGGTATCTATAATACAGGCAAATGGAAACAGGAGGAAGGAAGGGGTTGCAATTTTATTTGCAGATACAACAGTCTTTAAACCAACTAAGATAAGGAAAGATCAAGATGGTCACTACATATTTGTCAAAAGAAACACTGAACATGAAGTGATTTCAATAATTAACATTTATGCACCTTAGAAGAATGCTCCTCAATTTATAAAGCAGACTCTAATACATATGAAAAATTTGATATCTTCCCGCACTATAATAGTTGGTGATTTTTAACACCCCTTTGGCAGTGTTGGCTAGATCCTCCAAGAAGACACTAAACAAAGAAATAATGAACTTAAACTTGACCCTAAAACGAATGGACTTAACAGACATCTACAGAACATTTCATCCTAATAAACCTGAATACACATTCTTCTCATCAGCCTATGGATCATCCTCCAAAATTGATCATATCTTAGGATCCAAGTCTAATATTAGCAAATTTAAAAGAATAGAAATTATTCCTTGTATCTTCTCAGACCATCGTGGAATAAAAGTTAAACTCAATAGCAACAGAATCTTCATACTCAAACAAAGTCATGGAAACTAAATAACCTTATGCTGAATGATAACTGGGTCAGAGACAAGATTAAGAAGGAAATCACCAAAATTTGGAGCAAAATGATAATGAAAACACGAATTATCAAAACCTGTGGGATACTTCAAAGGCAGTCCTAAGAGGGAAATTTATAGTGTTGGAAGCCTTCATCAAGAAATCAGAAAGATGGGCAGCACCTGTGGTTCTGTGGATACTGAGGGTGGTGGGTCTAAACCCAGCCCCAGTCAAACTGCAACAAAAAAATAGCCAGGCATTCTGGTGGGGTGCCTGTAGTCCCAGCTACTTGGGAGTCTGAGGCAAGAGTTGGAGGCGAGCTGTGATGCCATGGCACTCTACTGAGGGCAATAAAGTGAGACTCTGTCTCAAAAAAAAATAAACGAAAAAAACCCCACAAAAATCAGAAAGAGAGGAAGTCAACAACTTAATGGGTCATCTCAAGCAACTGGAAAAGGAAGAACATTCCAACCCTAAACCCAGCAGAAGAAAAGGAATACCCCAAATTAAGCCAGAATTAAATGAATTAAAAACAAAAGAATCATTCAGAAGATCAATGAAACAAAAAGTTGGTTTTTTGAAGGGGATAATAAAATTGATAAACCTTTGACTAACTTAACCAGAAGCAGAAAAGTAAAATCTCTAATATCATCAATCAGAAATGATAAAGGAGAAATAACAACAGACACCTCAGAAGTTCAAAAAAATCCTCAATGATTACTACCGAAAACTCTGTTATAAGAAATCTGAAAATCTGGAGGAAATGGACCAATACCTGGAAGCTCCCCACCTTCCTAGACTTAGCCAGAAAGAATTGGAAACTTTGAATAGACCTATACCAAGCACTGAAATTGCATCAACTATACAAAATCTCCTGAAAAAGAAAAGCCTAGGTCCAGATGGCTTCCACATCAGAATTCTACCAAACCATTAAAGGGGAACTAGTACCTATATTACATAACCTTTTCCAAAACATAGAAAAAGAAGGAATACTTCCTAACACTTTCTATGAAGCAAATATCACCCTGATCCCCAAGCCAGGAAAGGACTCAACAAAGAAAGAAAACTATAGACCAATATCATTAATGAATATCAATGCAAAAACATTCAATAAGATCCTAGCAAACAGAATTCAACAACACATCAAAAAATTATACATCATGATCAAATTGGTTTTATCCCAAGGTTACAAGTTTGGTTCAACATACGTAAATCTAGATATATAATACATCACATAAATAAAATCAAAACAAAGACCATATTATTAGCTCACGGGCATGACAATTCTTTGTCTTTGCAAGGCACTTATTGACATCTAGGTTAGAAGTAAAGAATTCTGATAGAAACCAGGAGGTCAGTAAGGGGAAAAGAAGGGGAGAGGCATGGAAGAGATAGGAGAGGAAAAATCTCTGCCCTGTAGAAGCTTAGTATCTAATTGGTGAGATGAAATCTATTTGAGACTGTTCAGCAGAGATGCCACGCAGAGTTAGATTTAGGTTCAAAAAGAATTCTTGAATCCATTAATAAGCCTTTTAAGAGGGTTCCAGGCTTGGAAGAGGCATCAGAGTAGTGACAGGTAGGAAGGACTACATTCAATACCACAAAATAGGTGGTGTTGAGAAATACTTGACTTGTAGGGAAAAGAGATGGCTCCTGTAATTAGAATGAGTAACACAAGCCAAGGTCTGGAGTCAAGAAGGGGCTGGGATAGCAGGAAGGGGAGGATTAGTCTGAAAAGAACAGAGTTTTCTGTTACACACCAAAATAAGTGATTGTGTAAAAAGCCTTGAATGCCAGAGGAAAGTCCCTGGACACATCCAGTCATGGGAGTAACATGGCAAACCAGCGGTATAAGAACCCTGGTCTGGCCTGTCAGCCTCGCACCTGCCAGACATCAGATTGCAAGCCAGGCTCCTTTTACACCCACCTCACTCCATGCTCAAAACAATACAGGTGAAAAGAAATGTGGCTTGGGAGAGAAAATGCCACACCTCAGTCACACAGCAACACGTTGGCAAAGCTAAACTGACTCCTCTCTTTCAGAATGCCAATGTTCATCAAAGACCTCCCCACATTAGCGTCTGGGTCAGGTGCAGGGGTGATGCACGGAGCAGAACCTACCTACCAGCGTGGCAGCTGAGCCTGGTGGACAGTACTTACAGAGCTGCAGATGCCATGGCAGCGTGAACAAGCCAAGAGGCTTCAAACCAGCCTTGGGGACTGAACAAAATGTCTGCAAGTGAATCATTCAGTTTCTTCCCTGGCCAGCTTCACGCTATTTTTCTTAAGGCTGTGAGTGTTATAGGTGTTACAAAGCCCAAACTGACCATGATTGAATCCAAAGTGAAGGCTGGCCTGCTGGCCCACGCCTCTTCCCTGCAGTGTAAATGAGAGGGGTTGGTTATTTCAGAGTCATTCAGAGCATGGAACCTTCTAGGCCCCATGTAGAATGGACTCCCAGCTAATCAGAGACTTCCCAGCTGGGTTCTCCCTTTCTTGGCTCTGTTCTCTCCTACTCAGGGAAGGAAGGTCAGAAAAAGTCACCACAACATCATGTGTTTATTAGGAACTGCGAATCTGGAATCTCTGAACAAGTGAAAATGCACCTGCAAAATCCAAAAGGAAAAGTTCATTCTTTTGTTAGCTTCTTACTGAAAACAAACACTCCCAGCAAAGCTAAAGGCTTGAATATGAAAAGAATCTGGCAGCAGGAATCCATTTCAAAACTTGTTTACTGAAACCAGCATCAATTCATGATAAAGTTGAAAACACAACCGCTTCTCGGCCTTTTGGCTAAGATCAAGTGTAAAGCTGAAAACACAATATAACCCAATAGGCTCTAAAATGGATACAGCATTCAAACAATCAGCAAGGTTTTTTTTTCCCTACCATGTCACATTCAAAATTTACTTCTAGATTTATGTAAACTACAAATTAGTTCGTCATCACTTGGCCACTAGCTTTGAGTAAGTTGGTTGTTTTCAAAACATTCACACCTTGTGGTATATTTTACACTGGCCTCTACAAACCTTGTTTCTTCTCACATTTTTCCCGTCCAGCTGTCTATGGGTGGGGGGGGGAGGAAGAGAAGGAAAAAGGAGAAAAAAAGAGGGTGAGCTGAATGAAGGAAGGAAGGAGAAGGAGGGAGAGGGGAGAGAGAGAAGGAAGGAAAGAGAGGGTAGGGGACAGAGGGAGACAGAGAGAAAGCGAGAGAAGGAAGGAAGAGAGGGAGGTAGAGAATGGAGAGGGACAGGAGAGGGGAGGGGATGGAGAAAGGGAGAGAGGGATAAAGAGGAAGAGAAAGTAAGAGAGAATAAAGGAAGTGAGAGAGAGAAAGAGTTGAAAGAGAGAAAAAGAAGAAAGAAAGGAAGGAAGGAAGGGAGGGAGGGAGGGAGGAGGGGAGGGGGGAGAGAAAGTAAGAGAAAAAAGAGAGGGAAAAGGGAGAGTGGGAGGGGGGAGAGAAAGAGAAGAAAAACAAAAGAAGGAGAGAGGAAGGGAGGGAAGGAGGGAGGGAGGGAGGGAGGAAGGAAGGAAGGAAGGACGGAAGGAAGGAAGGAAGGAAGGGGCCAACAAACAAGTTAGCTTTCCCCAGTTTTCTGTGATGGGGCCTGACCTAATAAACATCTACCCAGCCAGCAGACTGATGTCCCCTAAAGTAGCCCACTGTTAGACCTAACAAAGGAACAAACCCCTTCTTCAGATCCATTTGGACGCTCTCTACTGGGGGTGCACATAAAATGGGAACGAGTGTTCTGTCAGAGGGATGTCATGAAGAACGTACCATCATGAACTTCATTGGGTTCGTCAACACCTGACTTTGAACTACAAATTCACAGGACCCAGACCAGCACCAGTCACCTGAATCCAAGGTCAGTCTCAAATAGACATGTGTATGTAACTGTGTCTTAATAAAACACACAATGAAGAACCAGAGTATTCGCCAGTCACCATAAAATGTCTATCATCCACAGGAAATTAAACATTTTTACTTGTGGTGTGCCCGGTGTAAATGTTCACAAATAACTATGGCTCCTTATGCATTTTCTTTGGGTGCAGCACCATTTTCAGTTGAAAAGCACTTTTATGATGGAGACAAGCACTTGATTCAAGGACGTTCACAAGGCAAACCCCAAAATTGTAAAACAAAACATTGTAGCGTTTCCACCAAGATGTCAAACAACATAAGTAGTTTGGTTTTAGGGCCTTTCTGCAACATCTTTTCCAAAATTTTCATTTCAGTAAGACTTTATGTCCTGGTTCTCATTTCATTTGTATTATAAGGAATCAAAAGCAATAAATAGCCTACATCTACAACAGTCACCATATCCACCGGGGACAGGCAACAGAAATTTTATGACTACTCACTGGGCCTTTTTCTAACATAAAAGCACAATTTTGTCCTAGATAAAGAGCAAACCCCTGGCTGATGGCATAACCATGAGCATTTGTTTCTCCAACAGTATGTTAGTAATTTTTGAAGGCACTTTTCTCAAATTTGCAGAAGCTGGCTTCACTAATGTTGGTGGGGAAAAGCACTCACTGTCAATGTCTTCCTCTGAGCAACCGAATATTCACACTTGCATTTGCAAAGCCAAAGCCAACACTTTTATGCCTGTTGCTTTTGCTCTGCTGAATGAGAAAACCCACAAGAACTACTGAACGTGATGGAATAACTGGTATCGTAATGAGCTAATTGAAGTGGCCAGCTCACAGGCAAGTTTATCTGCAGCAGCAAAAAGTCCTTTTGCCTCCGAAAGTTGGCTTCAGCCGTAGTTTCCATAAAACCTGCTTCAGAACAGAACTCTTGGAAACTATAAATGTTTTTAATTCTCAAAGGAAGGGAGATAACATTCAATCAGAGTAACTTCGTGATTGGCTTGGCTAATGGTCCCTGTGTGAATTGGTCATTTTCAGTGATTTAAAAGTGCTAGACTAGCTTCTTTCTGGTATCCGGCACATTTCTATCCTCTGTTTGAGTAGAAAGGTCTAATGCAGTGGTTCTCAACCTTCCTAATGCCTTTAGTTCCTGTGGGTTGTGACCTACAGGTTGAGAACCACTGGTCTAATGTATTCTCACTAATATTACTAGTTGATAATGACTTCTGAAGTTCTTCTGGTGTCACCTGTCATCATGCCAGGAGGAGGTGCACAGGTCACCAGTGTTTGTGTCCCTACCAAAATGCATGTCAAAGCCCTACCCCCAATGTGACTATATTTGAACCTAGGGTCTTTAGGGAGGTAATTAAGGGGAAATGAGGTCCTGGGTAGGGCTCTCACCCTATAAGATTGGTTTTCTTATCAGAAGAGACCCCAGAGACATCCAGAGTTCTCTCTCTCCACACGTGCCTCTCACTAAGCAAGGAGGTGGCTGTCTGCCAGCAAGAAAGAGAGCCCTCACTAGAAACTGAATTCCTTAGCATTTTGATCCTGGATTTCCAGACCCCAGAACAGTAAGAAAATAAATGTCTGTTCATTAACCACCCAGATCAGAATCGTGCTATTTGTTACAGCTGCTGAGCTGACTGATACACCCAGCCCATGACATGACTGCTATAGCCCAGGCAATGTGCAGTGCGCACCATGCACAGCCATCCCTGTCTACCACGTGCTCTCACACACGATGGCAGCATGCTGTCCCTCAGCCGAGGAGCTGGCACTGTGGCGCTGTAGGAAGAGTCAGATCACTTGCACTTCTTACCTGCAGGATCTCAAGCAAAGCCCTCAATTTCTCTAGGTCTCAGTTTCCTCTTACAAAAATGTGTATCCAGTTGGTCAACCCCATTCTCTGCACCAAATCTAACAAGACTCAGTATTGTGAAGCCTTTTTTGTCCACCACAGTGAATCTCATTTCATGATTTTTTGCATGTGTTTGCTAATTTCTAAATGTTCAAGAGAAATAGTAAGTGTTGGCTTTTTTTAATTAGAGAGTAAAATACTAGCAACATGTCTGTTGTGGTGTAAAGGCTTCTCTGCGTCCATGCCTGAAAGTCTCACTTCCTTAATGCTGGAGTGTTTTGACCAGCAAGTCAGTTCACAGTGACACCTCTCGGTCTGTCACTGGTCAGGGATAACGCTGACCTCTGCATAAGTGGGGGGTTTCCTGTTACTCTCTTTGGGTCCTTTTGTCGACAACCCCAGAAACGTAAACACAGAGCTCGTGAATCAGGTTCATTAGGGTCAGAACAGAACTCACAAAAATAATTGTCAGTACTAATTCATGAAGCATCAACTGGTTAATAGTAACAAACAGTAATAATTACAATAATGACAGTAATTCAGATAGATGGAGACTAAGATTGTAAATGTATTATCTCAGTAACTCTGTAGGTGAGATCCCACTATTTCTACTTTACAAGTGGAGAAACTGAGGCATAAGAAGGCGAAATAACTTGCCCAAAGGCCTACAGCAAGAAACAGCAGCATAGGTCTGCAATGCTCCCTGGGACTTCCCACTGCCTCATGCTGTTTCTTCAGAGTCCCTGGTGCCTGTCATCTGGGCCATGGACGTTAGCCTGACTGAGTCTCTCTCGTCTATCCTTCTGAGCAAATAACACTCCCAAAGAGACCTAATGTTGGGGAGGTTTCCACACACGGGTACAGACCAGACATTTACCTTGTGTACACAACAGCACAGTCGGCCTACTTCCTTACATTGACCACCTCCATATGTTGACCAGTTTATTGCAATCCCTTGGGAGGTCAACTTACAGAGGACTCTACTCACTGTACTTATAAGCAATATGCAAACATGATTTCCATTAGCAGAAATTCTCCTGGAAGCACTTTGTTGTAGAAAACCAATCTGCTTGGTCTTATTTTAAAAATATAGAAAACATCCTCCCAAATTGTTTGAATTAACACTGGTATTAACAAACCCAAGCCTGTATAACCAGCCCCCTGGAAAGACAGAAGGCCATCTCTTCAGGTCTAAGTGTTGCAAAGCAGAGATACTACCTGTTCTCCAAACAGCAAAACAAGCAAAATTCCAAGAGGCTGGCAAGGAAGCAAATCCAGCACAGAGACTGCTCCCTGCTTCTCTCCTGAAAGCGCTGGCTATTCTCAGGGGCCCTAAAACTCTTTACTCCCCTGTGAATGAACATCGAATGCCAGTAGCGTGAAAGCTGAGGCTCCCCATTCCACATAAGCTCTGGTTGCTTCCAGAACGTGGCAGCAACACATCCAAAGGTCTGCAAAGTTTGCTCCCTACCAGAAGGAAAAGGTGGCAACTCCAGGGGACGGGTAGGTAACAGAGTTTTCTGGGTGGGGAGGATCAGCACAGGGAAGGCAGTAGAAAAGACAAGGAGAAAGGAGGGAGTGGATAGAAAAGGTCCCTGGCCAGGGAAAGACGTGCTCCAGTGATTAAGGGGGAGAATTTACACTGGGGGCAGGTTAGGGGCTGGCATTTGCTTATTAGAGATAAGAACAAAGAGCAGTGTAAATGTGAACTTTTAAGTAGAAAGAAAGAGACCTGTGTCAGATAGTCTCAATCTTCTCAGAAAAGGAGCGAGAGGGTTGAGTGAAATCTGGTTGAAAAAAGATCGAGGTGTATGGAAAATGTTGAGGACCAAAAGTGAATTAGAAAGGGCTAAAAGGATTTTAGTCCTTTAGTCTACTTAGTGACCAAGGAGGAGTGGCTGCATTAAGGTGACACCGCACGTGTGCAGCAATCTGCCTCCGGGGCCGGGGACGTGGCTGGACTCCACCGCCACGGAGACCGGTCAGCCCGCAGGCCTGACTCGCAAACTGTCCACCCTGCTGTGATTTCTCCAGGCTCCTGTGATTCATCTGTCCTTTGCTTACGAGACAATCCAAGGTCCTGAGTGAGACAGACAGGCCTTTCCCAATCTGGCTGCCACTTTAGTCCCCAGCATCATGTTCTGCCTTCTGCCATATTGAACTGATTGCAGTTCCTCCAGGGAACCCGGCCCGTTCAGTGCTTCTGAGCCTCAAATCATGGGATTCCCCTTTAACATTTGTTCTTCTGAATGTCTGGAGAGCAGCATTCTTTTTTCAAGAGGCTGCCTCCTCAGAGAACCCTTCCAGGGTCACCGTAAGGCAAAACTGATGACTCAGTCTCTCCTTTTGTCAGCCTACCTATTACACCCTGAATACGCCTACTAACGTCACTTGACTCTCTCTGTTTCAGCAATTCTGAGATGCACGGGTTTGTCTTGTTTTTGTTTTTCGTATTTTAAAAAGCCCTGAAGTTAGCTGGGCATGTGACTGTAGTCCCAGCTACTCCACAGGCCAAGGCGGGAGGGACGGCTTGAATGCAGGAGTTCGAAGCTCCCAGGTACTATGATCACACCTGAGAATTGCCATTGGGCTTGGTGGTACCAAGAAACCAGCGGAGAAGTCCTGCATGGGAGAGCCCTCGGTGAAACTGAGCTTGGATTTTTAACTCTTGGTGTTGAGAGTGGAAGTGCTTCTTACCTTGGTCCCTCCCCCCAATTTGGCCATGTCTAGAGATATTTTTGGTCATGTTAACTGGGGTGGGGGGGTGGCAGGCAGCTGGCACCTGGTGAGCAGAGCCAGGGGCACTGCTGAACATCCTGTGACACACAGGACAACCCTCAACAGCAAAGGACTATCCAGGCCTCAAGGCTGCCAGTGCAGAGGCTTAGAAACCTTGGTGTAGAGAGACAATATCTGGGTGTGTAGCATGCTTTATCGTGTTCAATTTTAAATAACTCTTTTACAGTGCACAGTGCATCTTAACATATAGCAATTTTTTCCAGACCTTGGCTTGTACAGTAATAACAGCAACTCTTGAGAAGTGCTGTAAGCTTTTCTCATCACCCCTTCTTAACTCCCTTCTGCCAGACTCCCAAGGGGAATAAAGCTGCAGTTCTCCTGGTCCAAATGTAAAAGCCAGAAGGTCTCAACTAGATCTGCGACCTTAAACCAATTGAGTTAGTTGATGTTAAGGCGAGGACTGAAAGGCACACGCCCAGATTTTCAGGATCCCGGAGGCAGCTGCTCTGTTCCCTGGCTAAACTGGCTAACATGATTTGGGCACCTGAAGAGGAAATGCACCCTGCAAATGTGAGCTGGGTGACCTAGCAGGAGTTTAGTATTAGTGTTCACGCTTCAACACCAGGACACGACCGGCTCTCACCCCACTTTTTGAGAAGCCAGGCTGACCCTAAGGCCCCCTGAGCTCTGAGGGGAATTCCATTTATGCAAAAGTAATTGCGATTCGTGCATGGGAATGACTTTGAATAAACGTAGATGATTTCATCATAGAAAAGGCAGAGGGGACTTAGTAAGTGTATTTAAGGCTTTGGGGCAAGGGTTGTTAATTTGGAAGGGGTAGGGGGAGCCATCCTCCATCGCGGCTCCTGCGGAAAGGGCCTTCAGCTGGGGCAGGAAACTGATTTATGTCAGGGGCAGGCTTTCCCGGGAAGGTTTTGACAAGGCCTCCCCTGCCCGTTTCTGCAGGCTGGCAGGCCGCAGGTGCGCCTTGGAAGAGTCCCCAGCGCGTCCCCTCCGCCCCTCTCCCCACCCGAATCACAGCGGGCGGCTGCTCCGCGCGCTGTGCGCCCCACCCGTCCCCACGCGGGCCCCGCAGTCTGCACCGCGGGGTCCCCTTGCGCCTGGTGGAGACGGCGCCAGCGGACTCACCTTCAGGCGGACGGGAAAGGACCGCTCCTGCTGGAGGGGCCCCAGCAGCGTTTGCTCCACGCTGACCAGCTCGGAGGTCGAGTCCACCACGCGCGCCAGCGCGCTGCGCATCGCCATCCGGGCCAGGGTGCAGGGCCCGCGGTCCTGGGGGAAGGGCAGCAGCTCCGCGCCCCCCTCGGCGCCCCGCACCACCTCTGCCTCTGGGGAGCTGGCCCGCGCCCCGAAACCCCCGTGGCTGTCCTCCGCACCCCCGCCCGCTTCCTGGCGCCCGGGCCCAGGCCGAGTCCGTAGCTGGCTCGAGCGACGGGCTGGGGCGGCAGACACGTGATCCGGCTCCCGCAAGCTCCCAGGGCTGCCCGGACCGTCCCCCCAGCCCCACTCCTGCTGCAGCAGCTGCAGGGTCTGCAAAGCCACCATCTGATGGCTGATGGAGGCCACTAAGGGCGCGGGGCTGGCCATGGCCTCCGCCCGCCGCTCCGCGCGCAGGTGGAGGGAGCGAGAGAGGCTGGGGCTCGGGGGTCACCAGGGTCACATTTCCTAACCCCGGCTCCGGGGCCGCCCAGTCTCTCAGCGGGTGCGGCTGGCCCCGCCCCTGGCCCTCGGTCGGAGGCCTGCAACCGGCCTCGGCCCTAGCTTGGAAAATCGGAATTGGCTTGCTCTGGGGAGGCTGCCTGAGCGCTCCTGGGTGCGCTCTTGAAGATCAGCCAAACGCCGGGCACCGCGCATTCCCCCTCTCAGGGGCTTTGACGGAAACTGCGGCTTTGTGCACACGTCAGTCAGCGGGGATCCCCGCCCCCATCTCCTTTGAAGGATGCCTGCCAATAACCGCGCAGGTCGGGTGGGGGTGTGAGGACCCACGGGTGGGGGCGAAGCGCAGAGAGCCCGAGGGAAACTCCCGAAGGGGAGACTGCCGCGGTCTCCTCCCCGCCTTCCCACCCAAGGGAGATTTTCAGAAACTTCCTGGGGGAGCCCTCCAGGCCTTGCACCCCCAAACAAAACTAGGAGGACTTGTCTCAAAGTTCTGCTGCTCTCTGCCTTGCTCCGCGCCCGGTGCACCCCGAGAGCCAGTCACCCAGGAAGCAGCAGAGCTGCGGGCTCAGCCTGCCCCTGATGCCCAGGCCTGGCCCTGCTCACGTAAGAAGCCTAAATGGTTTTGTGTGAAACTCCCAAACGATTTAGGCAGCAAGGTTGAAGCTAAATCCTTTCAAGAGCTATGAACCCAGAGACAGCTGTACAAATAGTTACTGTTTTTAATCAAACCTAACATGGCTACTTGCTCAGCTTAGTGGAAAGAACTGGGATAGGCAATTTTGGGCTGTGATAGATTGGGAACCCTTGGGGTGTGATTGCATTTAAGAAAAAAACAGCATTGGAGGGGGAACGTAGGGAGGACTGCCCCAGAATACCATCATTTTCGTTTTCCATCTGCGAGGAAAGCCCTTAGATAGCCCCATCCCCAGACCACAAGGCATGCAGGTACAGGCGGAGGCCCGTGGCAGACCCACAGGGGCAGGCTCACAGGCCCGCGGCAGATCCACAGGGGCAGGCTCACAGGCCCGCGGCAGACCTACAGGGGCAGGGGCACAGGCCCAAGGCAGACCCACAGGGGCAGGCTCACAGGCCCAAGGCAGACCCACAGGGGCAGGCTCACAGGCCCGCGGCAGACCCACAGGGGCAGGGGCACAGGCCTATGGTAGACCCACAGGGTCACAGGCCCAGGCCCATGGCAGACCCACACGGGCAGGGTCACAGGCCCGTGGCAGACCCACAGGGGCAGGGGCACAGGCCCACGGCAGACCCACAGAGTCTGGGTCACAGGCCCGTGGCAGACCCACAGGGGCAGGCTCACAGGCCCGTGGCAGACCCACAGGGGCAGTGGCTCAGGCCCATGGCAGACCCACAGGGGCAGTGGCTCAGGCCCGTGGCAGACCCACAGGGGCAGGGGCACAGGCCCACGGCAGACCCACAGGGGCAGTGGCTCAGGCCCACGGCAGATCCACAGGGGCAGTGGCTCAGACCCACAGCAGACCCACAGGTGCAGGGGCACAGGCCCGCGGCAGACCCACAGGGGCAGTGGCTCAGGCCCGCGGCAGACCCACAGGGGCAGGGTCACAGGCCCGTGGCAGACCCACAAGGGCAGGCTCACAGGCCCATGGCAGACCCACAGAGTCAGGGTCACAGGCCCACGGCAGACCCACGGGGGCAGTGGCTCAGGCCCGTGGCAGACAGGTGAACCCAGGGAGGCCTATAGGACGAGATTTCATTCTTCTTTTAGAAGCAAGACTCCACACTTGGTGCTGTGGGGCAGGATCCAGATAGGCCTTTGAGTGAAAAACACTCTAACGAGGCTGTTCGCACATGGGGTGATCACAAGAGACATGAGAGCAATGTGGGGGCCTTTAAGGACTCTTAAACTCTGGGATGGTGTGACCCCATCTTCTCCTCCCCACTCTCCAGCAAAGGTTCCTTCTCGTTCTCTTCCCAATGTTTTCTTTGCCTCTGAAAACAAACCTGAATGCCAAGATAAAGAAAACCTTTCTTAAAAAAAAAAAAAACGAGTGTGTTCACCCCAATTATAACTAAGTAAAAGTGCACGTCTTTGGGTTGACAGAGGGTAAATCACTTTGGAAGGAAGCAAATAGCTTAATGTTGATTAGATTCTCTTGCCATGAAGTTACCTAAGTTCATAATAAAAAATAGAGAAATTTTTCTCTCTCTTTTTAATCCTCAAATGTTGAAATCCATTAGGTTCAACAGAAATGAATCATCAATAGCAAAAAAAAACAACTGACCCATAATTTTCACAGAGCCTCTCAGATCTCCAGGGCTGCTCCTCTTTCCAGATACACAGGAAATCCAGTTTCATGGGCTAACCCTTCCACTATCAAATGGCTGACTGCAAAACTTTCTTGACAGATGGAATTCCAGCCAAGAGCAAGATTGAAATCACTAGACACAGCCTGACCTGAGGCCCCACTGTTCCACATAGCAGGCTGAGTCAGAAGCGCAAGACCAACTGAAATTCAGGGGATGCGTAAGAAGGGGCCGGAAAACCTTGGGCCTGAGGGATGGTATATGCTGCTTACTTTTTCTAGTATCTTTAGGGAGCACCGGGTCATAAAGCAAATCAGTGCTTTGTCTTGGCCACGGGTCACACTGGCCTTTGCTATGGCCTTAGAATAGCTCACGTCCCAAAGCCATTTTCATAGGCTATTGAGATGAGCAGATCCACCTTTGGTTTAAAAAACCTCCAAAGCTATGTATGTTGGACTACCAGGCCAAGGGATAAATTGCCAGCTCCCTACCTTCAATACTAATGATGTAAGACCATTGTAGAATAAAAGGGACATTGAAAGGGAGAAGCCCCACTGGACACGGGCTGTTTGGGTCTCATAGCATCTATTTCACTATCTTATGGAAACCGTCCCCTCCCTCCACACGCAGTCCCTGAAGTCACGTGGGATGAACCTGTCCCGCTGCAGAACCGGACTAGATCTTCGAGCCTGGGGCCATTCCCACATCACGTTCCCACGGTGAATGGTGAGGAATGGGCACATGACCCAGGAAACAGTATGACAGTACAATTTAGGGTGCTTTTGGCTGACTGCACCGCAAAACACAATGGAACCAAAGCACATAGGCCGTAACAGCCAAGAGATGAAGTCAACAGGAAAGACAAGTTCTCTTTTAACAAGAAAACTCAACATAAAGTAGTTTAATCAATAAGAATAATTTATTGTGTCATATCACAAGAAGTTGAAGGCAGGATGGCTCCAGGTCTGGTTAATGTAGCAGCTCAATGTTGTCCTCAAGGCCTTCAGCTCCTTCCACCCTTCTGCTGCATAACCCTGAGTGTCAGCTTTGTCCCTGGTCTTCGGGCTAGTTCTCCCATGGCCACTGGACAGCGCAGTAGTTGCTGGCATCACACCTAGAAGAGGCCTTCTCAAGAGCAAAGGGACCTGTCCTAAGAGGCTTCATCTGACTTTCTCTCACATATCCTTGGCCAGAATCATGCCACATGTTATTGGCTAATCAATCAGGGTCATGAGAGTCTTGGGCAAACAGAACTCCAAGATGGGCTGGGTCTAGCCTCCCTTGAAGCATTTGGTTCCAGGGAAGATGGAGAACGCTTGATATGAATCAAGGCTGTGTCATCGCATCCTAGCAGGGGCTACAGGGCACAGGGTGGCTTTGCAGGGGCTTCTGGGTAAGGAGCATAGCCAATTTCCAGAACTTCTCCTTTTTTCAGATACACAGGAAACCCAGTTGCATGAGGCTAACTCTTCTGTTATCAAATGGCTGACTGAAATGGCCCCTGGGCAAGTGAAGCCGAAAATTCTGTACCTTCTACAGGCATTTTGTGAGCCTGACAGGAGAGCCTACCGATGAGGGGGCCACCACCCACGAAGAGAAAGCACTCACGAGATAAAAGCCAGCAGTTCATACAGAGAAAGCCGTGGCCTTACGGCACCATTTGAGCCTTACGTTTATCAGCACAAGAAGACAACCCCACCTCTGAGCTTTCTGTAAACCAATAAAGTCTCCTGCTTAAACCACTTGAGGTTGGGTTGATTGCCTCTTGCAACAGGAGGAGTCAGAACTGAAGCAAACAGAGAGGCAAGTGTTACAGGAAAGATAGCGTGTTAACAGAGTGACCCCGTGACCTATGGCCCTAGGACAAAGCCTTGCTGAAAGGTCCCCCAACCACTTACGTCCAGCAATGCTTTTGGCATTCACCTAACCTTTCTACTATTTCAACAACTATGGGGAAAGCTCTTTGAGCAACTCTGGTGGTTCTGGCAATGATGGGAGCATTTAAACATGAGTGCTGGAAACATTCAGGACTCTGTGTGATGTGGGATGGAGAAGGGAAGGGGGTCGAAAGCTCACTGAAGTGAAAGGCATTTTTATACCTGTTCATGGACAAGGTACAGTGATGTTAGATAAACAAGTACTCGGGCACTTCTATTAATCCAGTTTCCTTTCCCATGTGAGCAAATGATCCAAGTTTCTATGTGGAATTGTGGGGCACAGAGGGAGCTGGCAGAAGGCACAGATATGGGGAGCCTTCCTCCAAGGACTTGGCAGAGCCCAGAGGCATTTGAGACCTGCTTATGTTCTTTGGTACTTTTCTTTAAAAGGGATCCAAGAGAATTCCAGAAATGGAGCTGTTAACCTTCAGTGCACCCTGGCGAAGTTCATAGGTGGGGGCAAAACAAAGCATATCCAAAGAAACCAGAGAGTTATTATTCTTGAATAAAAGTTATGATTGAGGAGAAACAGATGCTGAAGAGATATACCAAGATACAAAAATACTACAAGGAGAAAACAATGGAACTAAGAAAAGGTATAGGCCCAGGAAAGAAAAAGCAACAAAGCTCAAACTCCCTTTTCTAAACATACAATTGTAGTGTTTGAATACGCCAAGTCATAAAGATAATCGTACATGCTGTTCTAACTTTGGACTAAACATTTGATGGTCAGGGGGAGAAAAGATGTATCACTGCCCCCAAATCTCTGAATTGCCAAAAACAATCGTTTAACTAGGATAGTCTGTTTTCAGGCCTTCATATAAGCTCTGCCTTCCCAGCTCCTACAAAGCTCTGGATGCAATATGAAGCTTAGTGAAGCCAGTTAGTGAAGAAAAACTAAGAGTGAGTGAAGGAGAAAAGCAGAAGTTCAAAGCGTTGAATCACGCCTGTGGGTCCACAAGTGACCTGCTGTGCGTTCTCCTTGCAACTCCACTGCTCAACAGAAAATGCAATTCTTTCTGAACATACAAGCCATTTTACCCGGTTCTGTCTTAATAATCAGTTATTTAGTTTCATCTGAATAATCATTTTATCTTCAAGAGGAATTCATGATATTGGCAGATTAAAAAAATCAAAAAGAGATTTTAAAAGAGTCGACATAATTTTTTCTGATTATTGTAGCTTTGGTGAATCCTTAGGTTTAAGGGTAATAGATACCATGGATTTTCAAGCTGTCTACGCTTAATCTCATCAGGGTGGTTTGCTGGATTTTTTAACCTCCATTTCTGATTATAAAATCTAACCACTAGCTCAGCGCCCAGCTCAATGGGCTAAGGCGCCAGCCACGTACACCTGAGCTGGCGGGTTCAAATCTAGGTCACGAAGCAGCATACGGTGGTGCTTACAATGAAAATCCATGTGGTGGTGAACCCTGCAGCTTCTCTTCAAATGGGCTAACAGCCAACAGTGTGGAGTTAAGAGAAGAATCAGCATTCAGTAGCATTCCAAATGGGCAGTGGATGACCCAGTCATTTACACACCAGATTCCTTCCTTTGATAATCACTGTGGAACGCAAGAACAGGAAGACGGAAGCCATGCTTAAGAATGCCGTTGCTCAGCTCTGCTTATGCTGCAGTTTTAATGAAGTTGTCAAGAAGTAGAACCTCAGTTTGCTAACTGAAGTATTTTTTTATTATTTTACTGTAGTTGTGTAATTATAGTACAGAACAGTTATGTGTTAGTATGAACTCTATGAACCTAAGTAGCGTGGAAGAAAAAAGTAGGGGGTTTGTGTGTGAGTTTTTGTATTTGAATTAACCATCATTCCAGCTTTTTATATACAATATTTCATTTATGAAGAAATTCAGAATTTCTTTTAGGAGTCACTATTGATATGTAATTTTAAATACAACAGCCTGAATATTCGTAGTTGAATCTTAACTGTGCATACACCATTATCCCTTTTATGCTTAAGAAGGGCATGCTAATAATTACCACAGGTAAAGAGGCAAGTGTGCTGATTTTCATATATGAAATTAACCCTCAGTGGAGTCTCATTTATTACTTTTCAGTGGTAACTGAGGATAAACTCAGAACTCTCTGGGTCATATGCACACTCTGACCTCTTTGCTTTCCCATCAGTGTGTGTGTGAGGGTTGCTTAGACATAGAGAATGTGGAGTGTGGCCTTGCAGTAGCAAAGCTAACCTGACCTTACCTGACAGGGCATTGGGCTCTGGATTTGGCCTCCTCTCTGTGGTGTGAGTGTTAGAATAGACAGTAACTGTTTCAGGATGTCAGGTTCCAGAGAATGCATAGACCTTTTACATTTTGACACTCTGTGTTTTACTTGAGACACATGAATTTGTTAGGGAACTTAATTCCTTTACTAGGTATATACCCAGAAGACCAAAAATCACACTACAACAAAGACATCTATGCCAGAAAGTTTATTGCAGCCCAATTCATAATTGCTAAGTCATGGAAGAAGCCCAAGTGCCCATCAACCCATGAATGGATTAATAAACTGTGGTACATGTATACCATGGAATATTATGCAGCCTTAAAGAAAGATGGAGACTTTACCTCTTTCGTGTTTACATGGATGGAGCTGGAACATATTCTTCTTAGCAAAGCATCTCAAGAATGGAAGAAAAAGTATCCAATGTACTCAGCCCCACTATGAAGCTAATTTAAAGGTCTCATATGAAGGCTATAACCCAACTATAGCACAAGAATATGGGAAGGGAGGGGTGGGGGGAGGTTGGGGTGGAGGGAGGGTAATTGGTGGGGCCACACCTATGGTGCATCTTAGAAGGGTACAGGTGAAACTTACTAAATGCAGAATACAAATGTCTTCATACAATAACTAGGAAAATGCCATGAAGGGTATGTTAAACAGTTTGATGAAAGCATTTCGGATTGTCTGTGAAACCAGCACATTGTACCCCTTGATTGCACTAAAGTACGCAGCTATGATTTAATAAAAAAAAAAAAGTAGCAGCCATTTCGGCTGGCTGGAATAGATTAGCAGTATAGGTTCAAAGGTAATTAAAATCTCCCCCCTTTC
>CAUYRH010076724.1:0-62517 GCA_963574655.1 Perodicticus potto | reverse complement strand
AATTTTGGCTTTTACTGAGAAAGCTCTTAGAAGGTTTTTTTTTTTTTTTTTTTTTTAAGACAGAGCCTCAAGCTGTCACCCTGGATAGAGTGCCGTGGCATCACAGCTCACAGCAATCTCCAATTCCTGGGCTCAAGCGAGTCTCTTGCCTCTGCCTCCCAAGTAGCTGGGACTACAGGCGCCCACCACAACGCCTGGCCATTTTTTTTTTTTTGGTTGCAGCCGTCATTGTTGTTTGGCGGGCCCAGGCTGGATTCGAACCCCCCAGCTCAGGTGTACGTGGCTGGCGCCTTAGCCTGTTGAGCCACAGGCGCCGAGCCACTTAGAAGATTTTGAATAAGGAATAACTGGATAAGACCTGTATTTTTAGCAGTATCACCCTGGCTGGGTTCTGGGGAAAGACCCTATGGTGTAGGGGGCGAGAGTGAGAACAGAAAGGCCATATAATTGAAGTTCTGATCTTTTTCTCTCTATTCTTACCTGATGCCCAAATCTACCCTCTGGCTTAAGTTTCTACTTTCATGTGAATAACTCCCAAGCTGGCTGCATGCAGTGGCTCATGGCCTATAATCCTAGCACTTTGGGAGGCTGAGGCAAGAAGATCACCTGAGCTCAGGAGTTTGAGACCACCCTGAGCAAAGTGAGACCCCAACTCTAATAAAAATAGAAAAAATTAGGCAGGCATCATGGCAGGTACCTGTAGCCCCTGCTATTTGAGAGGCTAAAGTAGGAGGATCCCTTGAACCCAGGAGTTTGAGGTTGCTGTGAGCTAGGCTGCTGCTACGGCACTCTAGCCTGGGCAACAATATGAGAACTCCTAAGACACAACCTTACTATTTCTAGTTTTGAGTTTCAGTTTCCTCCAGATGCCTCTAACTGGATTGTCCTTGGAACTCAAACTCAGGTTTAAAATTGAACTCCTTGATCTAGCCCTCAAATTCAACCCCTCTTTACTTGAGCTGTAGAATGAACCCTGTGTTTTCTTTCTTTCATTTTTTTTTGTAGAGACAGAGTCTCACTTTGTCACCCTCGGTAGAGTGCTGTGGCGTCACACAGCTCACAGCAATCTCCAACTCCTGGGCTTAGGCAATTCTCTTGCCTCAGCTTCCCCAGTAAACTGGGACTACAGGTGCCCGCCACAACGCCCGGCTATTTTTCTGTTTTGCAGTTCGCCCGAGGCCGGGCTTGAACCCACCACTCTTGGTATATGGGGCTGGCACTCTACTCGATGAGCCACAGGTGCTGCCCCTGTGTTTTCTTTTAATTTCAGGAGTAGCGGTAACACGGTAATAGAAGTAGTAATAGCAGCAGCAGCAGCGTGGGTGGAAGCAGTAGGAACTATAGCTAACAATCTGAGGGGCCAGGTGTGGTGGCTCACACCTGGTCCTAGTACTTTGGGAGGCTGAGGTGGGAGGATCACTTGAGGCCAGGAATTTGAAACCAGCCTGAGGAAGAGCAAGACCCTATTTCTACAACAAAATAGAAAAATTAGCCAGGCATGGTGGTACAAGCCTGTAGTCCCTGCTTAAGCAGGAGGATTGCTCGAACCCAGGAGTTGAGGTTGCAGTGAGCTATGATGCCACTGCACCCTGGTCAGAGCAAGAGAGAGAGACTCAGTCTCCAAAACAACAATAACAACAATACAGAAACAATACTGAACACTTGGTGTGTGCTAGAATGTTTACACTGTCAAGTCTTTTGGTTCTTTTTCCCTGGCACTTCTTATATTTTCTTTCTCTATCCCCTCTGCTGCTTCTATGGTTTTTTACCTCTCACTTGGACTCATAATTGCATATGACCTCTTAACATGTTTCTTTGTTTCTAGCGTCTCACCTGCAGGGATGTCCAACCTTTTTTTTTTTCAGTGTTGCACATTGGAAGAAGAGGAGTTGTTTTGGGCCATACATTAAATACACAAACACTAATAAAAGCTGATGAGCAAAAAAAAGGTCCGTGCATACTGTTCATAATTTCTGACACCACAGATAAGTAAAAACAAAAAGTCCTCATAAAATCAGCATGCAGCCTGCAAGTTGGATACCCCTGCATCTAAACAATCTCTAGTTAATGACCTCAGTCCATATATCTTCTGGAAATCTAGTTCTGATCCTGTTACTTGTATGGGAATTGTTCTGTGCTTCTTTACGAATGGCTTCTGTTGTTAGTAACATAAAGTTCAGAATCACTGCCTTGGTCCTTAGTGTCCTTTGTGTTCTGGTGTAACCCGCCTTTCAGCTGCCTTTCCTACTATTCTTTACGTGGTGTCCATGCCGACTGAAGTGGAAGTTTTGCTTTCCCTGAACCCATTCTATGTGTTGCCGTTCTGTACCTTTGCTTATGTTTCCTACCAGCTGGGGTGTTTCTACCGTCCTCTGAAGTGGATAGATTCATCCCGTGAACTTCCACTGGGTTTTATCTTTCACGTCACTTCAGTTCTTTTTTCTCACTGTCTGGTTTTATTCTCACTATGGAGAAATCGCAGGTTTTAGGGACAATGTTTCATTCCTCTTTCCCTGTAGCCCAAAGCCATGTTAATAAAGAGTTGCTCAGGAAATATTTGTAGTATGGTTGAATCCTGCCCACTTGATAAAATGTAAGGATAAGCAAAGTATCTCGAGAATGGAAGAAAAAGTATCCAGTGTACTCAGCCCTACTATGAAACCAAGTTGTAGCTTTCATATGAAAGCTACAACTCAATTATAGCCCAAGAATATGGGGAAAGTAGAGGGAGGGTGATTGGTGGGACTACACCCATGGTACATATTACAAGGGTACATGTGAAATTTACTAAATGTAGAAAACAAATGTCTTAACACAATAACTAAGAAAATGCCGTGAAGGCTATGTTAACCTGTTTGATGAAAATATTTCAAATTGTATATAAAACCAGCACATTGTACCCCACAATTGCGTTAATGTACATAGCTATGATTTAATAATAAAAAAAAAAAAAGGAAAAAAAAACTAAGGATAGCTGCTCCCTATAGCTCTCACCAGGGTGTTTTTTTTCCTTCAACATATTTCATTTTCTTTTTGAGCAATCCTTAACTTCAGGAAGTTATCTGAAAAGAAAGTCTCTCCTCTCCTCTATCCAGTGGGGAGACTTGGGAAACATCCAAGCTTTGCCCAAGGCGTGGGACCGAATTTCAAAAGATGAACCGCAAGACCTTGTACAAGGTGCTGGATTTTGTTTATTCCTTCATGTCTGCTTGCTTGCCGTATGATTTACCTCTTTGTAAGCACTAGAAAGGTGCCATTGCTCTGCCTCTCTGTTTTTTATAAATCTGATGTTTTATGTTCTTTGGAGAGCAAGTGATAACCACAGTTTTTCTTTCTTCCTATTTTAGGTATCCTGTTGAATGTTTCCTTCTTCCTGGAAGAGTAAGGAAACTATGTGTTTGTCTGGAGACCAGGGCCACCACAGTGGAAGAATGGCATTGCTGTGTTCTGTTCTAAAGAAATGTCAAGTGTAGGCTTGGCGCCCGAAGCACAGTGGTTACGGTGCCAGCCACATGCACCAGGGCTGGTGGGTTTGAACCTGTCCTAGACCTACTAAACAATGACAGCTGCAACAAAAAATAGCTGGGCTTTGTGGTGGGCACCTGTAGTCTCAGCTACTTGGGAGGCTGAGGCAAGAGAATCGCATAAGCCCAAGAGTTTGAGGTTGCTACGAGTTGTGACACTATGGCACTCTATTGAGGGTGACATAGTGAGATTATATCTCAAAAAAAAAAAAAAGAAATGTCAGTGTTTCAACCTGATATATTTGAAATACCAAGCCTAGACACTAAGGATTGGGTCTCAGGAGGATTGGTGCTCAAAGTCTCCAGTATTGGAGTTTCCCCATCCCAGGCCCTGGCTGAGAGAGTACACGGACCACTTTTTGCCCTTTTCTGAGGCCCAAGAAAGTAGGTGGAAGCAGAGAGAAAGTAGGAAAGGCCATGGTGAAGAACATGATGCCACAGTGTCCATCATAGGACCCAAAGTGGTATGGAAGGAAAGGATGAGAGGTAAAGAGCGGCACTGCCATCGGTATCATTTGGAGCACTGAGTATGGTTGATACCAGGTCTTGGTTTTGGTATTTGTGACAATATATGAATCCTTGATGAAAGAGAAAGTGGTTTTGATGATTTAAACAAACCAGGATGATAGCGATGAAAAATAAAACAATTCTGGTCAATTGAATAGCTGCTATCACCAAGCCAAGTTCACTTTCCAGATCCTGCCACCAGGGGGAGGTGGTAGAGCAGGAATTGTGAATTCATTGTCTCTATAGACAAGTGTTACTGGCGGTAGTGAGACTCCTAAAATGACAGATTTTTTTGGCTCAATCTGGTATCTGACTTGGTGCATTCCTGTGAGTATGGCATAGCTGCACAGGTGGGAGAACACTAGCCCTGAGTTACACAATCAGGGTTACATTTCTGAGCTCAGCACCTTCATCTGTGCAATGTTATTTTAAGAACTTTCAGCTTCCAAGGGTACTGTAGAAATCTCAATCCTTGAATAGAAGGAGCTTAATAAGGAGTAGTTTGGGGTTGTTTAGTTTAGTTTTGTTTATTTCCTTTTTTGTTTTTGCAAAGCTAGAAATATATATTTATTAAGTGCCAAGTCCAAAGTTTTTTTTTTTTTTTTTGGAGACAGTGCCTCAAGCTGTCACCCTTGGTAGAGTGCTGTGGCATCACAGCTCACTGCAACCTCCAATTCTGGGCTCAAGCGAGTCTCCTGCCTCTGCTTCCCAAGTAGCTGGGACCACAGGCGCCTGCCACAACGCCCGACCATTTTTTTGGTTGCAGCCACCTTGTTGTTTGGCGGGGGATTTGAACCTGCCAGCTCAGGTGTACGTGGCTGGCGCTTCAGCCCGTTGAGCCACAGGCACCGAGCCGCCAAGTCCAAATTCTAAAACCCAACTTAATATACAATACAGATGAACTTTGGGTTGACAGAAAAATGGGTAGATACTAAATTTAAATTTAATGCCAGACCCAGTCAGTGACCTTGGGGAAGGAGTCTGACTTGCACATCAGTGTGACTTTCTCCCCCTCATTGGCATGCTCTGACGTCTTCACAGCTTTAACATTGGGGGGCCCTCTCAGTGGAATGTTGGCTCTGCCCGCAGGCTCAGGGAGGAAGACACATGAGTACTCCCTTGAGCAGTCATCGTGGTCCAGGTAGTACTCCATCATCAGGCGGGTCTGTGAGTCCTCCTTCACAACCTGGCCAGCCTTCACGGTGGCCAGTGATCTCTGTAGTGCAGGTGAGGAGTGTCGGGGGGCCCATCTGATCTGTGAAAATGGAGACCGCACCGACAGCCCTGGCGGCGCCTTGGATGCCCAGCAGCACAAAGCTGAGCAGCACAAACGCAGCTGCCACATCACCTGTCTGCGCCAACCCCACCAAACCAACTTTTGTTTTTGAGATGGTCTTGCTCTATTGCCTGGGCTAGAGTGCCATGGTGTCAGCCTCGCTCCCAGCAGCCTCTCACTCCTGGGCTCTAGTGATCTTCCTGCTTTAGCCTCCTGAGTAGCTAGGACTCCTACAGGTGCCTACCATAATGCCTGGCTAATTTTTTTTATTTTTAGTATTTTTTATCTTTAGTAGAAAGCAATGAGGGGTCTTGCTTTTGCTCAGGCTGGGCTTGAACTCCTAAGCTCCAGAGATCCTCCCACCTTGGCCTCCCAGAGGGCTAAGATTACAGGCATGAACCACTATGTTTAACTTAAGAGTAGATATTTTTCAAAATGAATACAACTTTTTTTACTTTTTATGAAAGTGATACAATTTTATAAAAAGCATAGGAAAACTAGAAAAAATGTAAAATGTAGAAAAAATATAAAACTCCTTCAGTTTTTTTTTTTTTTGAGACAGAGCCTCAAGCTGTCCTGGGTAGAGTGCTGTGGCATCACAGCTCACAGCAATTTCCAACTCCTGGGCTCAAGCGATTCTCCTGCCTCCGCCTCCCAAGTAGCTGGGACTACGGGCGCCCGCCAAACGCCCAGTGATTTTTTAGTTGCAGCCGTCCTTGTTTGGCGGCCCAAGCTAGAGTCGAACCCGCCAGCTCAGGTGTATGTGACTGGTGCCTTAGCCGCTTGAGCCACAGGCGCTGAGCCAGATATTTTGATATTCTTTCAGTGTCTATTCACAATTTTTTTAAAGAAGTAGTGTTTTGATACATACTGCTAATTTTTTTAACTTAATATAGCTGCCTATCTTTTCATATTGTAAATATAGCTCAACATGTTTATATACATTATATATCTTTTATAAATGTGTTTATCTTACAATTAACATTTTGTCTTACCTTTTACATGTGTTTTTCTAAATCTTCATGTTCTGACTAGAAAGGTAATACATTCTGATTTTGAAAAATGAAATTATTACATAGAAATGTACCAAATCTACCAGGTAACTACTTAACAGTGTGACAATATTTTTCCAGGAATTAAAAAAAAAAATCAATTGTGCATACATAAAAGTATTGAGTATTATAAGGGACTCTGGGGACAGAGATGATAGAGAGACCTAGAAAGCCTTACTGTCAACCAGGGAAAGATTTAAACCTGTTTCTAAAATTTTAATCTGTATGTGAATCACTGATACCTTGTTAAAATTTATTTATTTTTTATTTAAGAGACAGGGTCTTGCTCTATCATGGAGTGAATGGACACAGTCATAGCTCACTGCAGCCTTGACCGCCTATGCTCAAGTGATCCTCCCACCTGGGCTTCCCAAGTAACTGGGGATACAGGTGTGCACTGCCATGCCTGCCCAATTTTTCTATTTTTTGTAGAGAAAGGGTCTCACTGTGTTGTCCAGACTTGTCTTGAACTCTTGGGCTGAAGTGATCCTCCTACTTTGGCCTGCCAAAGTGCTAGGATTATAGGTGTGAACTACCATGCCTGGCCTTAAAATTTAAATTCTGGTTCTGTAAGTCTGAGGTGGGGTCTGGGATTCTGCATTTTCGGCAAGGTCCCAAGAAATGTTGATGCTTATTGTCCAAGAACCAGACTTTGAGTTATACAGATTTATTTATTTATTTATTTATTTTGAGACAGAGTCTCACTTTGTCACCCTCTGTAGAGTGTGGTGGTGTCATAGCTCACACCAACCTCAAACTCTTGGGTTCAAGCGATTCTCTTGCCTCAGCCTCCAGAGTAGCTGGCGCCTGCAGGCGGTTGCCACAACACTGGGTGTTTTTAGAGACGGGGTCCTGCTCTGGCTCAGGGTGGTCTCGAACCCATGAGCTCAGGCAATCCACCCGCTTTGGCCTCCCAGAGTGCTAGGATTATAGGTGGGAGCCACCACTGCACTCGGCCCATCTGGCTATTTTTAGAGGCAGGTCTTGTTCTTATACAGATTTAAATAGTAGCACTATAATATAATAAAATTGTTACAGTTGAGGTGAAAACAGTATTATGGGAGAACAGAGGTGATAACTAATTGTCTCTGGGACAGTGACATCTGAGGTGGCCCTTGAGGGCAGTTTTACTTGGGGCTAGGAGAGGGGTGCAGGGTATTCCATGCACAGGGACATGAGCAAAGGCAATGTTTCACATAGAAGGGAAGCTAACAGCTCCGGTTTACTGTGTGCCAGGCATTGTGCTTCTTGGTGTTACCCACGAGAATGGCAAATATTAATAGTATAAAAAGAAAGGAAGGAAGAAATCAAAGAAAAACCAAATCGCTCTGGATAGCAAGTAACAAGAGTTCATAGAAGGATGGAGGTGGAAGAATGGCGAGAATTGGGTCCATAAGCAGGGATTGGAACCAAATTGTGAAGAGCCCTAAATCCTAGTTCAAGTGTATTTTGTTCTACACATGGGAGTTGCTTGTGTATGTCTATGTAATAAAGAACAGTTTAAACTTCCCTCCCTGAAACAAAATACTGACTAAATAGAACCAAATATGTTAATGGTGCTTAATAATAACTATATATTACAAGTATAATTTTTTTTTTTTTTGAGACAGAATCTCACTATGTTGCTCTTGGTAGAGTGCCATGGTGTCACAGCTCACAGCAACCTCCTTAGGTTTAAGCTATTCTCTTGCTTCAGCCTCCTGGGTAGCTGGGACTACATGTGCCCGCCATAATGCCTGGCTATTTTTTTGTTACAGTTGTCATTGTTGTTTAGCTGGCCCAGGCTAGGTTTGAACCTGCCAATCTAGGTGTATATGACTGGCACCCTACCCACTGAGCTATGGGTGCTGGCTATAATCTTTTTTTTTTTTGAGACAGTCTTAAGCTGTCACCCTGGTAGAGTACCATGCGTCACCTCACAGCAACCTTCAACTCTTGGACTTGAGGGATCCTCTTGCCTCAGTTTTTCTTTTCTTTTCTTTTTTTTTTTTTTTTAGTAGAGACGGGTCTTGCTTTTGCTCAGGCTGGTCTCGAACTCCTGAACTCAAGCAATCGACCCACTTTGGTCTCCACAGCATGAGCCACCATTGCAGATATGAGCCACCACACCTGGCCCAATAATTTAGTATAATTGTTTTTATTTTGTTTCCTCTTAGGTTTTTGTCTGTTAAAATGCCATCCTTTTAAAATTTAAGATAAATTTGATTAAGTGATGTATCCACATTGTAAAAAAGATACACAAAAGCATATTTAGGCTAGGCGTGGTGATTCATGCCTGTAATCCTAGCACTCTGGGAGGCTGAAGTGGGAGGATTACTGTGGCCAAGATCTGGAGACCAGACTGAAAAAGAGAGGTGAGACCCTGTTTCTATGAAAAATAGAAAAATTGTCTGGCACTGTGGTGGGCATCTCCCAGCTGCTTGGGAGGCTGAGGCAGGAGAATTGCTTGACCTAGGAGTTCAAGGTGGCAGTGAGTTATGATGAGGCCACTGCACTCTGGGCAGGAGATTAAGACTGTCTCAAAAACAAACAAAAAACCAAAAAAACCCCATATTTAGTGAAAAATTATTTGCCAGTTACGCAGTTCCCTTCGCTGGTGGCAACCAATATTAAATATTTCTAGTGTATTCGTCCAGAAATATTTGCTTATGTAAATGTCATGGTGGGTATGCTCTAAGACATCCCCCAGTGGTTCCACCTTTAGTTTTCCTGTCCTCGTATGTGCCCTTACCCTTCAGTGTGACTGAATTTATAGATTTGCTTCTGATGAGAAGAATTCTGCACAAGTGGTAGGATATCACGTCTGAAACTAAGTTATGAAGACAGACTGCTGTTTCCATCTTCGGTGCTCTCTCTCACTCATGGATCACCCCCCTGGAGGAAGTTCCCTGTGACACTGAGGTGGCCCTATGAGGAGACTAATGCCTGCCAACCACATGAGTGAGCTTGGAAGCGGATCTTTCCTCCTCCAGTTGAGCCTTCAGATGGGTCTACAGCCCCAGCTACCAGCTTAATTAAAACCTCATGAGGCTCTGCACCAAAGCCCATCAGCTAAGGTGTGCTTAGATTACTGACCCATGTAAACTGACATAATAAATGTTTTAAGTCACTAAGTTTTGGGGCAATTTGGTCCATAGCAATAGATAATTATTACAACAAAAATATGTTTCTGTTTTCTCCCTTGCTTTTATATGAACATACTTTATACCCAGTTTTGTACCTTGTTTTTTCCACTTATTGTATCTTGGAGTTCTATATGAATACATTAAGAGCTTCCTCAATTTTTTTGTTCAAATACTATCATAATTTTCTATTGTGCAAGTGTACCATAATTTATTTAACTGGTCCCTTACTGATGGATATTTGTTTCCAAAGTCTTAATACCTATTAGGCTTTAGCAACCCTCCTTGTACTCCCACTCCTGTTCATTAAGTTTTACCTGCCCCGCCCTCTCAATTTTCCATTTAGCTAATACTACCCTTACCAATAAAAAAGAAATTCTATTAGTATTTTTACTGGAGTCAAGTTAAATTTATAAACTAATTCGGGGAGAATAATAGACTAATAGCGCTTTTCATTTTTTTTTTAATTTTTATTTTTTTGACACAGAATTTCACTGTCACCCTGGGTAGAGTGCTGTGGCATCATAGCTTACAGCAACCTCAAGCTCTTGGGTTCAAGTGACTCTCTTACTTCAGCCTCCTGAGTAGCTGGGACTATAGGTACCCACCACAACGCCTGGCTAGTTTTTCTGTTTTTAGTAGAGACCAGGTCTCTCTCTTGCTGAGGCTGGTCTTGAACTCCTGAACTCAAGCAATCCACCTGCCTCGGCCTCCCAAAGTGCTGGGATTACAGGCGTGAACCACTGCACCCAGCCACACTTCTCATCTTAGTAGGCTACTGGCTTACAGATGAAGATATCAAATATGAGTTTTTCTTTGTTTGCTCTCAGCTGAGTCAGAACCACCCCCCCCTTCCCTGTCAGTGTGAGAAAGTCTATTGGGACGAAATTTTGGTTTCTCTCTTTCCTGTCCCTACCCGCATCCACGCATAGAAATTGATCTTAAGATTATTCTCTCAGAGTAAGGGTTGTCACAAGCTACTAGGTTGCCTAGGTTCTAAAAAGGACTCTTGCTGCCCAAGGAGAGGCTAGGTTCTATGGCGACAGTATTATGACTGACTTTGATCAGGATGGAAGAAACCAAGTACCATGCCAACCTACACAAGCTTGGATTGTTTATTATTTTTTTGCCTTCTGAGAGAATAGACAGTGCATTTTTAGAGGAGCAAGATTTAGGGAGGAGGGGAAGAAACGTGCTGGTCTCCTAGACTTGGGTTCAAATTTCAGCTCAACCTTTTATTAATAGTTAACAGCCATGTGATCTTGGGGAAGTGATTTCCCCTCTTTGTTTCCTCAGCTGTATAGTGAAAGTACTGATGTATGTTTACAGGGTTGTAAGGTTTAAAGGAGAGGAGATGTGTGAGAGCTTTTGGTAAATTACAAATTTAAGAGATTGGCTGGGGGTGGTGGGTCACACTTGTAATCCCAGTGGTTTGGGAGGCCGAGGTGGGAGGATCACTTGAGCCCAAGAATTTGAGGCCAGCCTGGGCTCAAAGCAAGACCCTGTCTCTCTAAAAAATAAAATAATAGCTGGATATGGTGGTGTACCCCTGTGGTCCCAGCTACTCTTGAGCCCAGAAGTTTAAGGTTATATAATGAGCTGTAATGATGCCACTGCACTTTAGCCTGAGTAACAGAATGACACCTTCTCTCAAAAAGAAGAAAAGGGAGTGGGGATTGAAATTACAGTTAAGCTTTACTTTTTTTTCCATGTAAGGCAGGTATGTATTGACATTATAACAAGATTTGTGGGAGGCACATCTCATACTTGAGTGGGAAAGTCCAGTCATCAGACTTATGAACTGCAAAAGGATCTCATTTCAGCTTTGTTAGTCACCTACTAAGCACATAGCACCTACCCCGTTAAGTAGATGAAACTGAGACAGTGAGTTTTCTAAGCACCCACAGCTTGTCAGTGATGTTGCCAGAATTTGTGCCAGGGTTTTCTTGGTTCTGGTGAAAGGATTTTTCCTCCACTCTTCTCTCCCTGCCACAGAGCCAAAAGCACACCCAAAACCTGCTGAGTTGTAACAAGAACGAGGTTTTCTCAATGTCCAGCCCTGCCTAGGACATGGTTCCTCCAGTGCAGGGCTCCCCCGGTCTGACTTGACAGTAGGACAGGCAGTCTCCAGCCCCTCCAGGGTAGGTGCCAGTTACCCTTCTCCTGACCCCATAACCAAGAGGGTTTGAGTGAATCCTGCATTGTTTGCCAGAGTCTTACACTTCAGTATTCCTTTTCCCAGTCCTTAAGGAATGATGGTGTGTGGGTAGGGGAGTACTCCTTCCAGGCACTCTCCCTCCCTGTCATTCCTGAAGGCGCCTTTGTTTCTGCATGGTGCACAGGACAGTCATTTTCGGGAGATCGGATCCTGGCAGAGGGTCCCAGCCTCGGTGATTCTGATCCAGCATATCTGCCTTTTTTTTTTTTTTTTTCAGATGCAGAGTCATACTTTGTCAGCCTCGGTAGAGTGCTGTGGCATCACACAGCTCACAGCAACCTCCAGCTCCTGGGCTTAGGCTATTCTCTTGCCTTAGCCTCCTGAGTAGCTGGGACTACAGGCGCCCACCACAATAGCTGGCTATTTTTTTATTGCGGTTTGGCCAGGGCTGGGTTTGAACCCGCCACCTTCAGTGTATGGGGCCGGCACCCTACTCACTGAGCCACAGGCGCCACCCTTTTTTGTTTTTTTTTTTTTGAGAAAGAGTCTCACTATGTCACCCTCAGTAGAGTGCTATGGCACCACAGCTCACAGCAACCTCGAACTCTTGGGCTTAAGCGATTCTTTTGCCTCAGCCTCCCAAGTAGTTGTGACAACAGCGTATCTGTATTCTTTTTTTTTTTGCGGGTTTTGGCCGAGGCTGGGTTTGAACCCACCACCTCCAGCATATGGGGCCAGCGCCTTACTCCTTTGAGTCATAGGCGCCGCCCGTATCTGTATTCTTAATAAGTATACCTCATTCTATTGCATTGTCTTTCCTTAAGAAACAGCTTTAACAGTTGGATTGCTTGAACGCAAGAGTTTGAGACCCACAACTGCAAAGACTGCCCTTCTCTGAGGAAGAAACTGACCTTTGTAACTTAATTGTACATCTTCCCAGCACTAGCTAGTCCTCAGTTCCAGCGGGCTTTCGGCACTGCTTCCCCTAACCCCTCATGCAACTCTGGGTGGGGTAGTCATGACTTAATGCACATCGGGTCTTAGTCTGCCATGTCCCCATCCATTCATTCAGAGTCCTCCTTGCATGCCCTGCACAAGAATACAGGCAATACGGGCAATAAAATGGTAAATTTTAAAAGCACATGGTTTGGTGGGCTGGGCAGATGGGCAAGCCCCTGGTGAGAAGTGCTGTCACAAAGGATGTGCAAGGAATGCCCTGGATGGGGAATAGTAACTGATTCTTTGTGTGGGAGGTGAGAAAGGGGAAGGTAAAACTAGCTCCTCTGTGACTTATCTCAGCGAGCCTTCCCTCTGGTCTCTAACAGAGTAAGTAATGGGGTGGTGGAGGTCAGCATGGCCTGTTGGCCATCACGTGAGGGGGAGCAACCCTCTGTGCTCGGGCTCTTCTCTTCCGATTCAAATGTGGAGAGCAGAGAGCCCAGACTAATAAATCCACTACTCAATTGCAATCCCCACACTGCGTTTATAGGCAGCAGCTGACTTTTATCAGTTAGTTTGTTCTTTCATATAAGCAGAGTTTTATGAGGGTCTCCTGAGCTGGCTCATAACGTGATGAAACGTCTGCAAAACTCCACCATAAATCCCTGGCACCTGCCAAGCAGAGGATGCTGTTTTCCAGGCACATTTTGTCCAGCTGGCGGCTCTGTCCCCTTGCCCAGTGTGCATTTTTGCACTTGTCTCTTTAAACTTGGGTTTGTTTTTCAGCTCTCTGCGGCCTCTTTAAAGGCAACTGAAAAATGAGGGGTAGGAAAAAGGAACTAGAAAGTTACGTCTGTGCTAAAAATTATCCCTGGCTTATGTTGCTCTGAAAGCTGGTTTTGATCCTACTGTTGAAATAGACATCAGGCTTCCCAGCCACATGAACCCTGGGGCAGGGGACTGGAGGACAGTGCCAGCCAAGCCCATTATTAATACTTTGATTCTTTTCTGGGCCATCACCCTTTGTACTTGCCAAAGGCCCCTACCTCGGTTGTCAGTTCTGTAAAATAAAGGAACAGCTCCAGAGGCCTTTTCCCCAGATGGTCTCCAATGATGACATCTTTTCCCAGCAGTTAGAGCTCCCCCAACGTAGAGATATTTAAATGCCCTCTGTCCTCCAAATAAGGCAAGACCTGGACTCTTGGAGGATGCTGGTTGGCTGGGGTGGACTGGGTACTTGTGAAAGCTGTGAATGCCTGGATGGCACATGCTGACACTCCAGGAAAGGCTGAGCATGCCCCAGGCTGAGCCTTAGTTATGCACCTGTAAGTTTATGGGCTCTCTTGGTTTGGGTCAGGAGGCCACCAGGCCAGAAGGCAACTCTTGTGGCTGCCCTTCCTGTGGCCTTACTCTGTGCTTGCTTTCCCTAGACCACACTTCAGGGTTGGCTTCATGGGTGTGTGACGCATGCTTACCAGGGTACTCAGCGTTGGTTTAATGCTCTGCTATTATCCTCTGTAAATTCTTAAGTTTTTGAGCAGCTTTTCATTTTGCACTGGGCCCTGCTTTCCTCTAGTCCTACTGAAGGTAGCTGCCCCAGAGCTGTGGACAGACCCTCTCTCCCCCAAGCTCAAGTTCATACCTACACAGAGCAGGTTACTTGCCTGTCCATGAGGAATATGGCCTTGTCCCACTCCCAAAGCCTCCCTGTTACCCAATATTCTGGTTACAGCCAATCCCTATTACTTGACATGAGGTGCCTGCCAATCCCAACTCATTAAGTCATCCTCAGCGGCTCCTGGCCTCTAATCTTACCATCTTCCAGAAATGACTTCTGTCATGTACTCCACTGGGAGGAAGCTGCCTGCTCCTATGGAAGGTCCTCTGTAGAGAAAACAGCCCTTACCCCCACATCCACCTCAAAGGCAAGACATTGTTCCTGGACTATGGGAAAGGAGACCCACTCTCTTATTTTTCCAAGCTCAACACAGACACCATCTTCTCTGTGGTATCTTATTTTTCTAGTCAAAACAACAGCACATTCCTTGTGCTTCTCTTTATCACTTTATTTTTTCTAATGCATCCACCCATCTCCACCAGCTCAGTGAGGGACTCAGCCCACCTGGAACTGAACCAAGTGGTAGAAATGGGGCAGAGGCCTTTGCAGCCACCTGGCATGGAGAAGGTGGGCCCTGTTCTACCTGGGGGTAGGAGGAGGAGAGCAGAGGTGGCAGTGGTGTTGGCAGAGCTGCTTGGCTGCTGGTGGCTGTGACTTCCTGTAAAGCCACGATATCCTGGACAGAGCACAAGCTTTGGCACAATCCCAGCTTTACCACCCTGGACTATAGGCCTTGGGCTTTACCTGTCTTACTTCTTTTTTTTTGGAGACAGAGCCTCAAGCTGTCACCCTGGATAGAGTGCTGTGGCATCGCAGCTCACAGCAACCTCCAATTCCTGGGCTCAAGCCAGTCTCTTGCCTCCGCCTCCCAAGTAGCTGGGACCACAGGCGCCTGCCACAATGCCTGGCCATTTTTTGGTTGCAGCCGTCATTGTTTGGCGGGCCCGGACTGGATTCGAACCCGCCGCTCAGGTGTACGTGGCTGGTGCCTTAGCCCTTTGAGCCACAGGCGCCGAGCCGACCTGTCTTACTTCTAAAGTGAAGATACTAAAACCTCACTCATTGAACTATTATGAAAATAAAATTAGCTAATTCATTCAAAGCACAGAAGAGAAGGCCCAGCCCCCAGTAGCCCCTTAATTAATCGTAGGTTTTATTCTCTCTCTGGAGGAGGACTTGGGGCTGAGGCCTGTTTTTCCTGTCAGTTACCTACTGGGCTGAAGATGTTGTGGTCCTGGCTCCCTGTGCCCAGAAGCTGGGCTGATTGATGGAAATGAAGCAGAGGGAAAAGAGGACCCCTTTCCCAGTGATAAAGAGCCACAGGCCAGGCTGGGCAGAGCATCTTCCCTCTCCCAACCCGCCTGGCTTAGGTTCCCTGGCAAAGCTGGTGGACCCAGATCCAGCCAGCATTGCCACACCAGCGGAAATGGTGGTTACTGTCCCAGCCAAACCCTAGGACTGTGGCGACAGCCCCCAACTGAGCCCAGCGCCACATCAAGGACACAGCTCCACCCTCCTATCGGCTTCTCCTCCCACCCCGGGTTTCCCCACCTCCCTTCTGCCCAGAGAACCCAGGGTGTAACCTCTCCCTGAGGCGGGGTAGGGCGCAGTCTTCGGTGGCTGCTGTGTGGTGAAGGTCCTGGGCAGGGAGTCAGGACATCTGGGTCCTGACCCTGCTCTGCCACATGCAAGTGTGTGACTTGACCTCTCTAGACTCCAGGGTTTTCATCAAAGAGGGCTGACAGGCAAAAGTTCCAGCTTCGTAGGGCTGCTGCAAAAAGGAAACACACCAATACACGGGAAAGAACTAGAAACCATACCATAGAACGTTTCCTCTGAGAAGCAGGGTGTAATGGAAAGCAGGATTTGGGAGCCAGTAGGGTTACTACTCCAGTGATCATTCACTGAGCAAGTCTCCCTGCTTCATGGTGATGGGTAGTGCCATTATACACATCACAGCACCCCGTGAGGTAGGTGCCGCTTCCTTTGTTTTAAGAATGCTGATTTGAGGGCGGTGCCTGTGGCTCAGTCAGTAGGGTGCCGGCCCCCTAGGGTGGTGGGTTCAAACACAACCCCGCCAAACTGCAACAAAAAAAATAGCCGGGGGTGTTGTGGCAGGCGCCTGTGGTCCCAGTTACTACGGAGGCTGAGGCAAGAGAATTACCTAAGCCCAGGAGTTGGAGGTTGCTGTGAGCAACTCTACCGAGGGTGATAAAGTGAGACTCTATCTCTACAAAAAAAGAAAAAAGAAAAAAGAATGCTGATTGGGGAGTTGACACTCATATAGCTGATCTGAGTTGTTTCTTTTTCTTTTTTTTTTTTGAGACAGTCTTATTTTGTCACCCTTGGTAGAGTGTTGTGCCGTCACAACAGTTGCTCACAGCAACTTCAAACTCTTGGGGTCAAGCAATCCTCTTGCCTCAGCCTCCTAAGTAACTGGGACTATAGGTGCCTGCTACAATGCCCAGCTATTTTTAAAGACCGGGTCTTGCTCTGGGTCAGGCTGGTCTCCAACAGGTGAGCTCAGACCATCCACCCACCTTGGCCTCCCAGTGTGGTAGAATTACAGGCGTGAGCCACCGTGCCCGGCCCCAATCTGAGAGTTTAACCCTGATGGAGTCCAAGCAAATCACCTAATCTCTCTGTGCCTCAGTTTCTTCCCTTGTGCAGTTAGGACCAATGGGATGAAATGAGCCCATGTGAGAAAAGTGCCTGGCACTTCCTTCTCTCACTTGGAATCAGGAGTTCCTGCTGGGCACCTCACCCAGGAGAACTGCTTTAGGTTGGGTGGTGCTGACTCCAGCTTTTATGGAGAGCAGCAGTTCCCAGCACCAGCCTGAGGTTCCCAGAAGCAGGCAGGGGTTATAGCGATTGCTCAGTCTGGGAGGCATTGCCCAGGTAGGAGCATAGGTGTGTCATTTCCCAGCCATGCTTGGCTATACTTCAGAGTCAAGGCCAACAAGGTGTACCCGCACACACACCCAGGGCGGTCTGGGGACCTGCCTCATTTCTATCTCTGTCCACTGAAACCTTCATCATTTCCTGGGAGTCGAAGCACCAGAATTTGACATCGCAGCATGGAGAAAATACTCCCAGCGCAGTGCAGCGAGCCCTGCAGATGTGTTTATGAGAATAACCAGCGCCACCTGTGAGGCTGCCAATCCCCTCTTTGATCTAAGGTCTGGTACTGAGGAGGGTAGTTCTCACCCACGGAGAGCCTAATAGTTTTCTCCATCCAGTTGCCCTCTGGCCTGGCTGTCTGGTCCAGCAGGAGACAGCAAGACATGGAGTTGCCATCGTTTGTATCTTGTGTAACTCTGACCCAGGCAGGAATAAACAGTCTCTCTGTCAGTAAGGATGTAGACTCTAGACCAGCAGTTCTTATTCTTGGCTTCATATTGAAGTCACTTGAGAAACCTAATTAAACACTGATGCCTGGGTAGACTCAGGTTCTGATTTAATTGGCTGGGATGCAGGAATTTAAAGCTCCACCCCCAAGTGATTTCCATATGCATGGACAACTGAGAACAACTGCTTTGGTACAATTCATTCATTTAAAAATCTTTTTGGGCTCCATGCGCGTAGCTCAGTGGTAAGGGCACTGGCCACATAAACCCGGGCTGGCGGGTTCGAACCTGGCCTGGGCCTGCTAAACAACAATGACAACTACAGCAAAAAAATAGCCAGGCATTGTGGCGGGCGCCTGTAGTCCCAGCTACTTGGGAGGCTGAGGCAAGAGAATCTCTTAAGCCCAAGAGTTTGAAGTTGCTGTGAGCTGTGATGCCACAGCACTCTACTGAGGGTGACATAGTAAGACTCTTGTCTCAAAAGATTTTTTTAAAAAATCTTTTTGAGTGTCCTCTGTATATCAGGTACTATACTGCCTCCCAGGTGAACAAATGAATCTGGATTCTTGCCCTCATGAAGTTTGTGTTTGAGGAGGGAGAAATGAAATATGAAAAAAAATACTGCACTAAGTTCAGGAGTTCAAGACCAGCCAGAGCAAGAGTGAGACCCCATTTCTAAAAAGTTGGAACCTATAGTCCCAGCTACTTGGGAGGCTGAGGCAAGAGTATGAGGTTGCTGTGAGCTGTGATGCCACAGCACTCTACCTAGGGTGACAAAGTGAGACTCTGCTCAAAAAAAATTTAAAAATTCATATGCCAGTAAGTGCTTTAAAGAACAAGGAAACCATAATGGAATAGAATGAGGAGGGGATGATAAAACAGAGGAGGTTTTCTGAGGCAGCGACATTTGTGCCTAGCCATAAATGAAGTGAGCAAGAGTGCTGACTGTCCAGCACAGCAGTTCTCAGAGTGTTGTCTGGGCACACTAAGACCTTTTCAGGGGATCTGCAAGGAACATTTTAATAGTACTAAGATGCTGTTTGCCTCATCTACTCCCATTCCCTCACAGTGTACAGCGATTTTCAGATACCCTGTGATGTGTGAGGATGTCATCATTCCAACACTAATGGGCCATGGGCTTGTGTATTCTAATGTTTTAAAAAATTCTCTGCCTGGTGGTTTAATGGTTAGGGGGAAAAATTTTTCTCATTTCTATTTTGGTTAATAGCATTGCTCTAACCCCCACAAAGACAAGCACGAACTCTTTGGCGTCCTTCATTCTTAAGAGTCTAACAGAATCATGAGACCAAAGACTTCGAGACTGCTGATCTGGCAGGAGAGCCTTCCAGAGTTCGGGGATGGGAGCCAGCTTGGCCTGTTAGGAAGGGGCAGAAAGGAGGAGCCACTAGAGAAAGGAGATGATAGTAGATGAGGTGTGAGGGGGAGAGACCAGGTATGCAGGGTCCTGCTTCAGGCCGAGGAAGACTAGGAGGCCATGCAGTGTGAGACTCGGGACCACACCAGGGCTGTGGCAATGGGACTAGGAAGAAGTTGTTCCAGAGATATTTGGAAGGTTGAATCTGTAAGACCTGGTGATAAATGGGGCACAGGGAAGGCGCTGCCTGTGGCTCAAGGAGTAGGGTGCTGGCCCCATAAGCCGGAGGTGGCGGATTCAAGCCCTGCCCAGGCCAAAACTGAAAAAAAAAAAAAAGGGAGGGCGGTGCCTGTGGCTCAGTGGGTAGGGCCCAGGCCCCATATACCGAGGGTGGCGGGTTCAAACCTGGCCCCAGTCAAACTGCAACAAAAAAATAGCTGGGCATTGTGGCAGGTGCCTGTAGTCCCAGCTACTCGGGAGGCTGAGGTAAGAGAATCGCTTAAGCCCAAGAGCTGGAGGTTGCTGTGAGCTGTGTGACGCCACGGCACTCTACCCAGGGCAACTCTGCCTCTAAAAAAAAACCATGGGGCATAGGGAGAGGAAAGAAGGATGGCTCCAGGTTGCTGGCCATTTGCCAAGATAGAAGACACAAGGCTGGATTAGTGTTAGGGTGGGTGGGAGGAGACAGAACAGGGGGCATGTCAGGGTAGGGGACAGCAGCTGGCTTCTGGATAGATGGGTTTGGAGGCCACCAGAGAAGTCAGAGATAGAGGATAATCAAACTTGGGGAGAATGTGTGCAAAAAGAAGAAAAGGCATGTGAGAAGCTTCTCTAGGGAATCCCAACCTGCACGACATGGCCTGAGGAGGTGGCAGAGAGGGCCAGAGGAGAAGCAGAGGTCCTGGGGGCCAGGCGTCAAGGAAGGGAACCATTTCAGGAAGGAAGCTAGGGTCTGGGGTGACAAGAGTGCTGAGGGGTCACACTAGACAAGGACAGAACCACAAAGGCCAGGACCTCTGTAAGAAGAGTCTCCCGGGCTCGGCACCTGTAGCTCAAACGGCTAAAGCGCCAGCCACATACACCTGAGCTGGCGGGTTCGAATCCAGCCCAGGCCTGCCAAACAACAATGACAGCTGCAACCAAAAAATAGCCGGGTGTTGTGGCAGACGCTTGTAGTCCCAGCTACTTGGGAGGCGGAGGCAGGAGAATCGCTTGAGCCCAAGAGTTGGAGGTTGCTGTGAGCTGTGATGCCACGGCACTCTACCCAGGGTGACAGCTTGAGGCTCTGTCTCAAAAGATGAATAAATAAATAAAAATAAAGAAGAGTCTCCAGGAGGTTGGGGGGGCAGTTAGTTTGCAATGAGTCATGGGTGAAAAGAGGACGTGGTGATGACGAGGGCAGAAGGCCCTCTAAGGAGGAAAGGAAGAAGGCAGTAGCTTGAAGCAGATGCAGAGGGCCCTCTGGGAGGGAGGAGACGGGAGCCTGCTCTGCAGCTGAAGGGCAGGAAGTGGCAGACACCTGGGAAGGCCTGGTCAATGGCCCAATGTCCCAGAGCACAGGTGGAGAAGCTGGCTCAGCACCAGGGTAGCAAAGGTCAGAAACATTATGGTACCTTCAAGGGGTGGGAGTGTCGTTGGAGTGGCAGATGGGAGGCACTAGGGCAGTGTGGAGGGTTGAGGAGAGAAGGGAAGACATGGAAAGGCTCCCAAGGGCACAGGTAAGGAAGCTGCTGGACTCAACGGCAAGCCTGGGCTTAGGACTTTCTGTCCCTCAGCCATCTTGGGCCTGGTGGACTCAGAAAAAACAGATATTTCCCAGTTAATGCCTCCACATTAGGAGGAAATGGATGGAAGGAGTGGAAATTAACACTCTGACCTGATGTGGGGAAGCTGATGCCGGGAGGGGAAGAGCAGCTCTCACCACACTTGGAAGCCAGCCATGTTCATTGCATGAAGTCCTGGTTCCCTGAAGGCTGACCGCCGGACAGCCATGCTTGGGGCAGAATCCCTCCCGTCCTCCCTGCCTGGGCCTACTCTTGCCCCCCGTCCACCCAGTTCATGGCTCTTGATGCCTCATCCCTGCCTACCCCAGCCTATGTGTCCCCAAGATGGTGGCACGTCTGCCCTTCTCTCCTTCTCTCTGCCTGGACTGTTGCTGACCTCTGCCTCCAGCCTCTCTCCTCCCTGCCCGCCCTCTGCCAAGGTCACACTAATGCCGACATCCAGTGATATGATTCTCTTTCCATGGAAGTCTCTGAAAGTTTCCCAAGACTTCAGGAGGTCCTCAGTGTGGTGTCTGAGGCCCCGTGTGAGCCTGCCAACCCCCTTCGCCTCCCAGGCTCCACAGCGTTCTCTCCTCTGCCCCGTGCTGTCCTCGCAGCGTCTCCCACTGGTGACGTCCTCCTTACCCGCGGGGGGAGGCTCTGCTCACCTCTCAGTTTAGACATCACTTCCGCTGTGAGGTCTTCTTACCCAGGCCACGCCCTCCTCTCCCCGTGGCCTGAGTCCCCACCGTACAGTGAGTCTTCACTTTAAATCACCAATAGGTTCTTGGAAAATGCAACTTTAAGTGAAATGATGTATAACAACCCAGTTATTTCTGGGCCAGGTGCGGTGGCTCACGCCTAGAGAGGCCAAGGCGGGTAGATTGCCTGGGTTCACATGTTCAAGAACAGCCTGAGCCAGAGTGAGACCCTGTCTCTAAAATATAGCCAGGCATTGTGGTGAGCACCTGTAGTCCCAGCTACTTGGGGGACTGAGGCAAGAGGATCACTTGAACCCAAGAGTTTGAGGTTACTGTGAGCTAAGACGCCATGGCACTCTACCAAGGTGACAAGTGAGACTCTGTCTCAAAATGAAACAAAAACAAAAATCAATTATTTATTTATTTTTGACACACAGTTTCAAGCTGTCACCCTGAGTAGAGTGCCGTGGTGTCTTAGCTCACAACAACCTCCAACTGTTGGGCTCAAGTGATCCTCTTGCCTCAGTTTTTCTATTTTTAGTAGAGATGGGGTCTCGCTTTTGCTCAGGCTGGTCTCAAACCTGTGAGCTCAAGCAATCTACCTGCCTCGGCCTCCCAGAGTGCTAGGGTTACAGGTGTAAGCCACCGTGTCCTGCCCACAGCCCAATTATTTCTTCTTGTTGATGTTGAACGAAACGAGACATTATTCTGGGACATGGTGTTCGGTGTTTCACCTGTAGTGGCGGTTTCCCAGCTCCTCCCAAGGTGTTCTGTGGGGACTCATCGTATCATATCTTCCAGGGGAACAGCCTATCCCACTTGTGGTAACTGGCTACTTATATGTCCATCTCCTTTCCCTGGACTGTGAGCTCCTCCAGGACAAGGGCCAGGTTTGACCCTGTGTTCTGTACCAGCCAAAACAGAGTTTGGAGCCTCATGGGTGCTGGAATGAATGAACGAATCAACCAATGTTCCCATGGATCCTGTGGCTTTTAATGTGGGAATTATTGCTATAGTTGTCTTTTTTAAAATATGCTATCTGGTTTTGTGCAATCCAAAAATGCATAGGGGGCTCGGCGCCTGTGGCTCAACGGGCTAAGGCGCCAGCCATGTATACCTGAGCTGGCAGGTTCAAATCCAGCCCGGGCCAGCCAAACAACAATGATGGCTGCAACCAAAAAAATAGCTGGGCGTCGCGGTGGGTACCTGTAATCCCAGCTATTTGGGAGGCGGAGGCAGGAGACTCGCTTGAGCCCAGGAATTGGAGGTTACTGTGAGCTGTGATGCCACAGCACTCTATCCAGGGTGACAGCTTGAGGCTCTGTCTCAAAAAAAAAAAAAAAAAATGCATAGGGATTCAAAGTCCCCTGGTGGGGGGGAGCGGGATTCGCAAGGCACGTGAAAGAGAGCCTGGCCTCTCCTGAATGTGTGCAGGGGAACACTGGTGTGGTTCCCAGGTGCTTCCCAGGTGCCCCTGCAGAAGCCCTCTCCAGGCCATTAGTCAGGACCCCTGGGGAGTCCGACCCTGCCAGCTAGGCCTCTGGGACAACATAGCCCAAGAAGCATTGATGGGTGGGAGGCCTATGAGAGGCAGCAATCACTCATGTGCCCAGGCTGCATCAAGTCTGCCTTGCCCCGAGGCAGGGGGGCGCATGGAATGAACCCCATTCCAAGAGGCCCTTGCTCCCCAAGCCTGCGTGACAGCCTGGACATTCACAGTGGTTGTGCATAGTCACATCTGCAGGTAATTTCTTCATCCATCTGCACTGGAACAGATCTCATTCAATTCATTAGAACAACACCCTCTGTCCCAGTGCCATCTCTCAGGCGGGAGGGGCCGCCGTGTCCCCTGAAAGCATGTTGCTCAGGCTCTGTGTTGGAACCTTCTGTCTCCTGGTGGGATCTAATTGCATCAGGAGCAAGCATGAGGTCAGCAGGCATGCTCATTCTGGGCGGCCTGGCCCCCAGCCGCCTGGGTGCGTGCGCAAGGAGCTCCCAGGCCGTGCTGCCTGACATTTGTGATCGTTTAATGGAAATAAGTTCCATCTTGAAGCTCTGCTCAGCCTTTCATACAGCAGCCAAACTGTCTGCCCTGGACAGGACATAAATCCTGCTGGCGAGTCCCAGGGCCAGCTTGCCTCCTGGAGCTCGTTCCCTCCCAGAGCTTACCAGCGTACAGCTATTTGCACCGTAGTTCGAGAAAGGTCCTGGGGAACCGATTTGGTACAGGAGGGAGAGAGTACTGTACTGGGAGCCTCCCAGAGGAGCAGCTTAGAGGCTGGGCAAGTTACTTTGAGCTCTGAGTTTAACTCTGAGAGGAGGACCAATATTTGCTGCTCTTATTCGAAGAATTAAAGGCCCCAACTATGCTTGACACCTCAAAGATACATGGAAAGTGATTCTTTCCAGCATGCATGGACCGGCTGTGTGACCTGGGGTGAGGCACTCAACTTCTCTGTGCTCCCATTTCATCACCTATAAAATGTGACTGTGGCAGTGCCTGTCTCCTGTGGTGATGATGAGGATTAAATGCAGCCACACATGCAAAGGGATGAGAACTGTGCCTGGCACAGTAAGCACTCAGAACATGTTAGCCATCACTGTTGTTATTTCTTGGTAGGACACAGGTTTGGGAGTGAGGCCTAGGAAATACATTACTTGGGATGGTTTGGAGGCTAATCTTTTCCAGGCAGAGCTCAAAGCTGAGACGACTGTAGGTTTGGAGGAGAAAGAGGGCTGGTGGGAAGGCTGAGTTTCGGGCTGACCAATGATCTTGTCCCTTTAACAAAGGTGTACTGAGGTCCTACTATGTGCCAAACACTGGGCTAAAGATGTCAAGCTAACAAGGACATCGACCCAGGTTACTGGTGACCTGATAATTTTATTTTTCTCTTCACTGGGTTCTCCATTTTTGAAAAGTCTTAGTAAAAGGAAAAAAAGCTCATTGATGCCATCCCAGCTGAGCTTCTGGGTGTACCTCAGTAGGACACAGGGCCTGGGTGCATCTTCTTCCCAGGATCTTAGAGTCTTGCTCTCCTCTTTTCACCACCTTCCCCCTTTTCCCAGTCCCAGCTGAGACTCTGTTCCTCCTGTGACCTGATTCTTTGTCGATCACAGCATAATGGCACTATCTCGAAGTTTTCTGTTTACTTATTCATGATCAACGATGGACAGACACTGTCTCTCTTGCTCCCTGCTCTTCCCCAGAACCTAGTAGATGCCTGGCATCAAGTAGATGCTCGGCAAATGTTTGTCAAACAAAAGGGCAAAGCGTGGACTCTGGGTCTGTTGCCAGGGTTGGGACTGGGATTCCTAAGAGGTGACCTACCCCTGCCTTCAACAGCCCCTCAGACCTCTCCCCATTGAATATCTCCAGGGCCAACTTTTCACCATCTTTCTCAGACTTCTGTTCCAGTTTCTAGTCCTTTGTTGGTCAGGAAGTTGTTTGCAATATTTGCCTAAATCTCCAGGAATAACTGAAGCTTGTTGTCCCAGAGCCAGGCAGCATGGAGGTAGAGGGGGATCCTCCCCAAGGGCTTCCTTTGTTTCCCCAAGGAAAAGACTGCAGGGGACTAGAATAGGAGGTGAGTTGGGGTAGGCACAGGCTGGAAACAGATTGACAAGTGTCGGCTCGGTGCCTGTGGCTCAATAGGCTAAGGCGCCAGCCACGTACACCTGAGCTGGAGGGTTCGAATCCAGCCCGGGCCCGCCAAACAACAATGACGGCTGCAACCAAAAAAACAAAACAAAACAAAACAAAACAAAACAAAACAGATTGACAAGTGTTGAGTGCATGTGCCTGAGGAAGTAGATTATCGTTGTGGTGAACAAGGCTTGCATCTGGCCTGAATCTTAAGAGCTTTGCTAGTGGAGAGACTCTGATGACAAAGAAGGATGAGGTGTCAGCCCTGGGCAGCCAGGCCTCCACGGGCACAGTGGGTGCCAGCTGGATGTGTGATATGAGGCATGAGATCCTGGAATACTTACTAGGAGCCGCAAAAGAAGCAAAGTTGGGGTGAGAGGTCCCAGCTTCTTAGCCTTCCTGGGTAGATTAGGAGGAGACAACCAGGCTAGCCTACACAGACAGAGGACTCCGGAACCTGGGCCAGGACTACTCATCACGGGGTAGGCCAGAAAGAAAGGGCCCCCATCAGGGGCTGCTGTGCAGGAAGGAAGGGCCCCTTCTGCAGTCTAGGTCACCTCCCAAAGGCAGGGCCCTCCAAGCCGACTGTAGATGCATCCTTGCCATCTGCACTGCCCTCACCCCAATGTTCAATGCTACCTTTTCTACACGGCCTTTATGCTGGGCCCAGAGAGATGAAATAACTTCCTATGGGCCCAGGGGATGTCAGCCCAAACCCTTCTTCCCACGTCTCTGCTCCCTAAAGAGCTGTTTCTAGCATCTCTCTGGTTTTCCTGAAGTCAGGTTGGTTACTCTAGCAGAGAGGAGTGGGCCCAGATCTGGACCGGAAGCTTGGTGACTTGCAGTCAACTTCCAGCATTGTGTGACCATGGAGCAAGTCCCTTCTGAGTCCAGAATGACTTCACCTGCAGAAAGTGGGAGAGAACAGGGATTTAAAACGTCTTTATTTTTTACAAATTCTTTTTTTTTTTGCAGTTTTTGGCTGGAGCCGGGTTTGAACCCACCACCTCTGGTATATGGGGCCAGTGCCCTACTCCTTTGAGCCACAGGCGCCACCTTAAAAATCTTTATTTTTTAAAAAAAATTTACTTTTTTTTAAAAAAGAGGTAGTCCCCTTAGGATTTTTTTTTTTTTTTTGTAGAGACAGAGTCTCACTTTATCGCCCTTGGTAGAGTGCCATGGCATCACACAGCTCACAGCAACCTCCAGCTCCTGGGCTTAGGCGATTCTCTTGCCTCAGCCTCCTGAGTAGCTGGGACTACAGGCGCCCACCACCATGCCTGGCTATTTTTTTGTTTTGCAGTTTGGCCCCGGGGTTTGAACCCACCACCCTCAGTATATGGGGCCAGCGCCTTACTCACTGAGCCATAGGTGCCACCCTCCCCTTAGGATTTTGAAGAGAAATGTGAGGTAGAACGTCTGTATGTGAAATAAAGCAGGACTGACCTGTGGGAGTCGGGAGGCTGAGGCTCCACCTGCCCAGCCTCCCCAAGGCCTCTGAGCATCTACCTCTCCCATACGCGCAGCCTGAAAGGGACTGGACTGCATGACTTCCAAGGGACTTCTTGCCTGCAAGTTCAAAGGGGGCTCCCAAGTGGGCCTGGGCTGAGAGGTCTACGGGCATCCTGAGCCCACTGGTTGCCTGGAAAAATTCTGACAACTAGTTCAACAATGGACACAGAGTAGGGCAGGCCTATTGCACCTTTCTCCTGAAGAAGACACTTCACAAGTAGAAGCAGCTGCCTGGGGAGGGTCTCAGCTCCGGCTGAAGGAGTGATATGACCCCACCTCCTCCCAAAGCTGTGCATACCCAAGGCAGCCCAGGCTTTCTTGGGAAGCTGTTGGGGACAAACTGCCTAGGGGCAGGGGACAATATGATGACGTTGGATGGGAGCAGAAGGGAGCAGGTGTGGAGAAAGGCACTGAGCTTGTAACCCTAGCCTAGAAGTTGTTGGTCCTCTGGCCCAGCCTTGCTCTCTCCAGAGGGGCAGGTTGAAGAGCACCAGACTGGGCCCTGCCTCCAGCCCCTGCTCCGGAAACCCCCTCATTCCGCGGTGTCTGCTTAATCCCTGTTAACAGTGGGCTGACCTCCCGCCTCCATGGCCTCGCACTGGGCCTGCCCCAGATCCTCACAGGCCTCCTTCGAAAAATAAATAAATACTTTCTCCATTATCCCATTAGCAGCTTCACAGGTTTTTCTGCTATTAGTTCCCAGCTCCAGTGAAAGTGGAAACACGTGTTCCAAGAGCCTCCACTTGCCCACCAGCTACTATGGGGCTGGTACTAAACTCAAGGTGGGACCTGTGTCTGTCCACCTGCAGCTGCCCACACTGGAGAGAAGGGCTTGGGACCAGTTTGCCTGCCCCCAGTTTCTGCCAACTCCAGCATATACCAGGGGTCTCCACATCTTGGGCAAAAAGACACAGCTCCCATGTGATGCTCCTCACTGGCTATGTGTCTTCAGGTAAAGCTCTTTACCTCTCTGGACCTCATGTTCTTTTATTTAAAATGGAGATCATGGGCAGTACCCGTAGCTCAGTGGGTAGGGCACCGGCTACATACACTGATGCTGAAGGGTTTGAACCTGGCCTGGGCCAGCTAAAGCAACAATGACAACTGCAACAACAACAAAACAATACCTGGGCGTTGTGGTGGGCGCCTGTAGTCCCAGCTGCTTGGGAGACTGAGGCGAGAGAATTACTTAAGCCCAAGAGTTTGAGGTTGCTGTGAGCTATGATATCACGGCACTCTACCCAGGGCAACAGCTTGAGACTCTGTCTCAAAAAAAATAAATAAATAAAGTAAAATAAAATGTAGATCATAATTCTTGTCTTGAAGGGTAAGAAGATCAAAATAATCTGAGAGAACAAGGAAGGGGTCTTCAAAGGCACCAGTGCTTTGCCAGGTGGGTGCGGTATTGGCAGAAGCTTTACTTTTCTGGCCTTTGCTATCTATCTCTCCCACAGATTGAGAAAAGAAAGTAGCCAGGCCTTCTCTGTACTGTCCCACCGCCCAGGTGAGGGGCCTTTGGAAGCTCAGCCTCCAGGGTAGGTCTGCCACCCCTACAGTGCAATATATTTCACTTCCCATGACCATATATCTCTGGGAAGGTTCTGGGATGCCAGGCCATTGGTTTCTCAAGATGGGGCAGTAAGCTGCTCAGCTGGCCTCAACTAACATCCCCTCAATGACCAGTTCAGGCCCTAGCACGAAGCAGAGTCAAGTTGGGAGCTGTGAAGGTATCTGTCCCCTCATTCCACCTCTTGGCCCCTTCTCACTTCCTCTGCCTATGACCCCAGGCAGGTGGTGCCCAGGGCTGTGGATTGTTTCTGGTTGCCCACTGGGCATCCTGGGCGGGCAGGCAGTTGGTCTGAGCACAGGCAGATGGTCTGTCAGCAATGCCTTGCACTCACGGCTCTGACTTCCCACTGTAACCAATAGGGCTGAGTTCTCCATCGCTTGGAGAACAACTGCCCCCTGTGCCCAGAACTTCAGTCTTGCTTCATTTTGTCCTCAAGACAGGAAGGGTGTCTCCTTTCTAGGCAAGCCCTGGAGTCAACTCCATTCAATACCAAATCTGAATTGTGGCTCTCTTAAGGATTGGCTGAAACCTTAGATGAGTAACCTAACTTCTCTGAACCTCTAATTTTCTCATCTTTAAAGTGTAGTGGCACATGATATTGCTTGAGGGTTTAGTGGGACATTAGCACAGTGCCTGGCACTTCGTAAGCTCTCCAAAGAGCTGGTTGTCCTTATTACTCCCCAGGGTCCCTGGGCTGCCGAGCAGGCCTAGTGGAACCTGGTGGGCAGCAAGGGAGTGTGTGAGTGTGTGCTCAGTCCCAGGCCGGGCCCTCCCTTCAGTTCCTGGCTCGGTGGCAGATGCTGTCGGCTCTGCCAGAGTGTGGTTTCCCACCATGGGAAAAGCTGTGCAGACACCTGGGAGCAGCAGGATGACTATGCCTGGGCAGACAGGAGCCCGGAGCACATTCCTGGGTGAAGAGCTGGATGGGCCACCTGCACCCTGGGACTTGGCCGCGATGTCCTGTCTGATGAGTTAGCTGCATCTTAGCAGCTGCACTGTTTCTCTCTGTGGGTCCCTTTCAGCCATTCTGGGGGAGCAGGACTTCCTTTCCCTGTCCCCTGAGATGCTCCCTCACGCCCACCAACCAGCAGCTCTCAATCCCTTGGTTCTGCCCAAGGTTGGACCAATGGGTGCTTCCATTTTGACCTGCCAGAATGAGCCCCCTGGAGGGAGAGAGTGCTATGACTCCTCTCTCTGTCTTGTCCAATGCTGGTCCTCAAGAGGCAGAGGCAGGAGGGCTAGCTCTCTCCCACCAGGGCTGCCTGAGCACTTTGGCATCAGGCACCTTGCTAGGTGACATGGAGATGGGCAGGCCCAGCCCCCTCTACACTGGTGCTGGTGGGGGCTGGACATAGAGAGGCGGGGGTGCTTCACTGCCTGACCTCCTATGAGTCCACAGGCTGAAGTTCTGTGATTGATTCTCCCCTCTGAGCTCTGAGCTGCTCTCCTGGGAAAGCTGTAGGTCTGGGTCAAGGGGAGGGAGTCTGGTATGGACCATATTCAGGGGCGGATTAGCTGGGAGAACTGCTCCCACCAGCAGGGAGGGGAGAGATAAAGCCTGTGAGCTGGAGAAGGGGGGCTCAGCACCAAGACATTCCCTCCCCTGACCCCAGGCCCGTGCAGAGCCCTGTCTGTGGTGGGGGAGGGGGCTGCCCCCTTTCCCAGGGTACTGGCCGGCCCTGGAGCCCAGCACTTTCTCAGGCTCTTTATTAAATTTCTCAGGAGCAAGAGGGGAGGTTATCCCTCCCCTTCTTCCCTGGCTCCCCTCCTTTTGTCTCCCTCCCCAGGAGGGTCGAGAAGGAGCTTTTCTCATTATTGTGGTTATTAAAAAATAAATGAGCCAGAGACAGAGACACAGAGGGAGAGACAGAGAGACTGAGAGACAGAGGCCAGCAAAGGGAGACAAAGACAGACAGACAGAAGGAGGGAGCCGGGAAGACAGAGACAGAGGAGACAAAGAGAGCAAGAGAAATGGAAGAGAGACTCAGGGCAGCTTGGAGGAGTGGGAAGAACAGAGGCTTTGGAGCTTCCGGCTGCAGTAACAGTTGTACCTGGTACTTGGCTGTGTTGACAAGCTACCTCGTCTGCCTGCACCTCGGTTTCCTCGCCTGCAAAATGGAAGTGATAATCCTCACTTGGTAGTGTCCCTGTGATGCTTAGAAATAATGCACAATACTGAGTGTAAGGTTTGGAACTCAATAGGGCCTCAACATATGGCTTTCTATAGTCCATGTTACATACGTGTATATACATATAGAGAGAGAAGAGAGGGACAGAAAGGACCAAAGGTACAGATAGCTCCGCAGTGCCTGAGACACCCCCGCCCACCCACAGACAGAGCAGGGCTGGGAGAGTTAGGGCCTCTTTCCTGGGGATGACTGTTTCTGGGGACCAGACCCTGTTCCCTTATTGTCACCTGATTCCTGTGAGCCAATTCTTAGCTACAAAGTAGAAAACAAACTGGAGTCATAGAATGTTAGTTTTTATGGCCTTTATCACCCAAAGTAAAGAACTTGAGTGCAAGCTGTAGAGCCGAACAGACGAGGCATTAAATTCCAGAAATTTGCTATGAATTTTTTAAGGGCAAAGGGCTAACAAGGTTTCTCTCATCACTTTGTTTTCTTCTTCTTTTTTGGAGACAGAGTCTCATTGCTTCCTGGCCTTTTGGCTAAGATCGAGTGTGGAGAGAGTCTCACTCTGTTGTGCTGGGTAGAGTGCTGTGGCATCATCTAAGCTCATAGCAACCTCAAACTCTTGGGCTCAAGTGATCCTCTTGCCTCTGCCTCTTGAGTAGCTGGGACTACAGATGCCCACCACCATGCCTGGCTAATTTTTCTATTTTTCGTGGAGATGGGAGTCCCACTCTTGTTCAGGCTGGTCTCGAACTCCTAAGCTCAAGTTATCTACCCACGTTGGCCTCCTGAAGTGCTCGGATCATAAGCATGAGCACTGTGCCTAACCTACCTTTCTTTTCTTTTGTTTTCTTTCTTTTTTTTTTTATTGAGACAGAGCCTCAAGCTGTCACCCTGGATAGAGTGCTGTGGCATCATAGCACAATTCCTGGGCTCAAGCGAGTCTCTTGCCTCTGCCTCCCAAGTCGCTGGGACTACAGGCGCCCGCCACAACACCCGGTCATTTTTTTGTTGCAGCCGTCATTGTTGTTTGGCGGGCCCTGGCTGGATTTGAACCCGCAAGCTCAGTGTACATGGCTGGCGCCTTAGCTCGTTGAGCCACAGGCGCCAAGCCTACCTTTCTTTTCTTAAATAGCTTTCTTGAGATATAATATTCACGCCTCGGCGCCTGTGGCTCAAGGGGCTAAGGCGCCAGCCACGTACACCTGAGCTGGGGGGTTCAGAATCCAGCCTGGGCCCGCCAAACAACAATGACGGCTGCAACCAAAAAATGGCCAGGCGTTGTGGCGGGCGCCTGTAGTCCCAGCTACTTGGGAGGCAGAGGCGAGAGACTCACTTAAGCCCAGGAGTTGGAGGTTGCTGTGAGCTGTGATGTCATGGCACTCTATCCAGGGTGACAGCTTGAGGCTCTGTCTCAAAAAAAAAAAAAAAAAAAAACGAAAAAAAAAAGAATTGCCTAAGCCCAGGAGCTGGAGGTTGCTGTGAGCTGTGAAGCCATGGCACTCTACCAAGGGTGACAAAGACTCTGTCTCTAAAAAAACAACAACAAAAACAACCACACAAAAAAAGCATAATGGGTAATAGTCTTCCAAAAGCATGCTATTAATAGAGCACTTGCTTGGCCCGGTGCCTGTAGCTCAGTGGCTAGGGTGCCAGCCACATACACCGGAGCTAGCTGGTTTGAATCCAGCCTAGACCTGCCAAACAACAATGACAACTACAACCCCAAAATAGCTGGGTGTTGTGGTGGGAGCCTGTAGTCCCAGCTACTTGGGAGGCTGAGGCAAGAGAATCGCTTAAGCCCAAGAGTTTGAGATTGCTGTGAGCTGTGATGCCACGGCACTCTACCCAGGGTGGCATAGTGAGACACTGTCTCAAAAAAAAAAAAAAAATAGAACAGTTGCTTGAGGCTTGGCACCTGTGGCTCAACGGGCTAAGGCGCCAGCCACATACACCTGAGCTGGCGGGTTTGAATCCAGCCCGGGCCCACCAAACAACAATGTCGGCTGCAACCAAAAAATGGCTGGGCGTTGTGGCGGGCGCCTGTAGTCCCAGCTACTTGGGAGGCAGAGGCAAGAGACTCACTTGAGCCCAGGAATTGGAGGTTGCTATGAGCTGTGATGCCACGGCACTCTATCCAGGGTGACAGCTTGAGGCTCTGTCTCAAAAAAAAAAAAAAAAAAAGAACAGTTGCTTGAGCAAAGAAAGATTTTCATGTATGCATGGGGGTGGGGGTGCTAAAATAAATAAATTAATAAATAATCCACAGTCTATGAGGGACTACACCTTCCACAGGCCTCTGAGAGATAAGTGTGTCCTTGGGTATTTGGCCCATGTGCAAGAAGGCCATAGGTCCCACCAACCTCTGGCAGAAGGAAGCAAAGATGGAGCATATAGTCCATCTCAGAAGAGGTAGAGAAGGTTAGACTAGCTGTTCTGCTAGGTATGCCAGTAAAATCCAGGGTCGACAGGGAAGGGTGCTTGGCCCTATGTCCACAAAAGAAGGGACTATAAGGATCCACCCATATCCTGGCAGAAGGGTGCATGGGATGGCGGAAAACCTAGCTCACTGCCCATTTTCTAGCCGCCAAAGAGGGAGAAAGAACCAGCCAACAGGGCATCTCTGGGGGGGCCAGTGTTGTAGTTATTCAGAGCTTGGTCCTCTTCTACCTGGAAGGAGAAGGACCAGGCTCCAACTAAGGGCTGAAACAGTGGAGTGGTGCTCTCAATTCCAATGAGAGAGAAAGGTGTAGTTTGTGGGGGTAGGAAGCAACAGTTTGCAGGGCTGAGGAGAAGCTGCAGTGGGGAGCATCTCAGTGGAGTGACGGGGGTGAATATGGGGGAGACCTACCAGGTCAGGAGTGAACATCAGATCCTTCAGAAATGCTGCAGTGTGGATCGGCGCCTGTGGCTCAAGCGGCTAAGGCGCCAGCCACATACACCAGAGCCAGAGCTGGCAGGTTTGAATCCAGCCTGGGCCCGCCAAACAACAATGGTGGCTGAAACCAAAAAATAGCCAGGCATTGTGGCAGGTGCCTGTAGTCTCAGCTACTTGGGAGGCGGAGGCAGGAGAATCGCTTGAGCCCAGGAGTTGGAGGTTGCTGTGAGCTGTAATGCCACAGCACTCTACCCAGAGCAACAGCCTGAGGCCTTGTCTCAAAAAAAAAAAAAAGGAAAAAGAAAAAGAAAGAAATGCTGCAGTGTGTTGGAACCTGCTTTGGAAGAGAATCTTCAGAAAACACCCCATATGGAAAGGTAAGAATGCTGGCAAGTGGCCTGGTGGGGCTGCAGACTCTGAGGCCCACAGTGAGCCAAGGAAATGAACCTCCTTAAATGAGAGCAGCTGAGACACTGTCCCTCCCAGGGCCTGCTGCCGAGGGAAAGGAAAAGGTCCCAGAATCTTTCAGATGTCTTTGCTAGAGCAATAGAAGGGGAAGCACTGAGTGAAAGGTGTCACTGTTGGTGGTGGGAAGCTGAACAGGCCAGTCCTAGTAGGATGTGCCTGGCCCCAATATCTAACACTAGGAAAGGGACCTGCAGTGCTCTCACAGGTCAAATAGCCAGTGCCAGTGTGCAAACTTCCACACCCTGCCAGAAGAAGGGGTTGCTAGAGACAGAGCACTGACCATGCCTGGCAGGGGGTGCAGCTCATGGCACAGAGCAGGCTTGGGCTCAGAGCCCACATATTGCTTAATCCAGATTACTGCAATGCTGTGTCTGGCTGTAGCCTCAGCTGGCTTTCTAGACTATGTTTCTGGCCTCTGAGCCTTAGAGGACCTTTGGGAAAAAGGGAACAGGCTGAACCTACTCTTAACCAGAGTGTTAAAGCATATCATGTCCCAGAAGCCAGGAAAAACGTGGCAAAGGTAACTTGTGGCAGATCTTCAAGGGGAGGGTGACTCTTTTCTTTCTTTTTTTTTGTGGTTTTTGGCTGGGGCTGGCTTTGAACCCACCACCTCCGGCAGGCATATGGGGCCAGCGCCTTACTACTTTGAGCCACAGGTGCCGCTGGGAAGGTGACTCTTGAAGACTTGGGGTCCTGCTGCTCCTCCCACAGCAAGGGCCCCCCTTCTACTTCCCACATCAGAGGAGACTGACCTAGATTAATGGTGCTCCTTAGGGGCACATATGGAGTCAACAGTGGGGGCAGTCTGTGATCTAAGCTATTTTGCATGATCCTAGAACTACTAGTGGGACTATTCTGCCAAACCCCAAGGTATTATCCACAGAGAGCATAAAGATGATCAGCTAGATGGTTAGCTTCCCTGGGCAGAGACTATGTTTTGCTGTCAATGCCTGTCATGTAACAGGTGGCGAATCAGCATTGAAGGAATGAAGACGCAGACTTGTCCCAGGTCCTCTGGCATTAAAGGATGGTGTTGGAAGGGAGCTTCAGCCTCATAACTCGGTCCCGGTGACCTTTCCAAACCCCCCCGCACCCCATTCCCTGCCACTCAGGATGCCCGTGGGACTGGGATGGCGGGAGGACCGTGGGGGCGCGGGCTGCTACCTGTTGGAGCCCACAGGGCAGGCTGCTGCAATGTCTGGAGCATGCGAAAGGGCCCTGCTCTGACACCCTGAGGGTATGTGGGGAAAGTCTCGCACTGGGCTCTCTCCGGTTTACGCCTTTGGCTTAAAAGTTCGGAGCCAGGAGAGAGCGCTGCCCAGCAAAGACGCAAACCAAATTCAGGAGTCCGGCTGCCCAGCTGCTGCCTCTCGTCCACTGGCCTCCAGGATGCATAAGAGCTGACCCCGCGATCTACGAGGAGCACCGCGGCCCTCCTCGGGCACAGTCCTGACGGCCGCGCAGCGCCCTCTAGTGCCGCGAAGCTGAGCCGGGCAGGGCTTCCCGCGGTCGGGCGCGGGCTCACTGGTCCGGGGCGGGATTCAGAGAGGCAGAAGGCGGAGCCGGGGGGTGGTGGGTGGGAAGAGTCTCCGAGAAACTCGCGGCCTTCGGCTGCTTCCCGGCCCGGGAAGTGAGCCGGGGTCGGCGGCCGCAAACAGGAAGTTGGGCTGTAACAAAGAGCGCGGGGGCGGGGAGCCGCGGGACCTCCAGGGTGCCGGCCAGCGGCGGCGGCGGCAGGTGGAGAGCTGACCCCGGGAGCTGGCGCACCTGCCCTTCCGCCGCTGCTCGGGGCTTGGGGCCCGCCGGGATCCGGCCCTTCGCCCTGGGCGCGAGTGAGGGCGCGGCTGCCTAGGGACGGCCGATGGGACCTCCCAGAAGCATCCTCTCTGCGGGAAGGGACAGTCACAGTTCCTTGAGTGAATCACTTCCATACCCTTCCCGGAATGCAGTAGGCCACGTGAGGTGGAGGGGCAGGGTCTGTTGATCGTGGGAGAGCTGTAGGGAGGGAGCCGACATACAGCTGTGTGGAGAGATGGGGTGGAGCGTGCCTGTTGCCTTGGTCCGGTCTAGTGGCCTTATCTAGCCTGCATGGGGGGGGGAGTAGGAGCCGGTGTCCTCTTTTGTTTCCTACCTCCTGACCAGCCTGACCTGGCCCTGAGGCAGAAGAGGGGACCCTGGCTGAGCAAGCAGAATAAAAGCATTTCTCCGTCTGCATAGCGCCTCCCCTAGCGCCCTCACCAGTGATCTCCAGGTGGTTACCAGCCAAGGCGCCCTGGAAAAGCAGCTGTCCTCAGGACTGGAGGTCACTGTGTGGCCGTATTTATTCTCTAGGCAAGGCCCTGGCTCCAGGCTTTTAGGAAACTGCTAAACTGAATTCCCTTGTGAAATACCCACGCGAATTAAATGTGAACATTTGCTATCATAGGAAAGTACTTCACAGTGAGTCTAGTCTAGAGCTATCATCTGGGTTTTCTGACAAACCAGGAATATCTCCTGTCAATGTGGACACTCAAGTGGGCAGGGAAGTCTTGGATACCTTACCTCTGAGAAGGGGTTGGACCTTCAGGAAATCCTGGGGAAAGAAGGGGTTCCACTGTGGCCCATTCATCCCCCAAGTGTCTGTCCAGCTCCTGGTATGCTGCTAGAGGCATCTGGCATGAGCTACAGATGGGAGCTTACCAGACTTAAGTCCATGCATGGAGCCCCCACATTCCCTAGAAAACCAGCTTGGTGGTGGGCTCCTTGGCTAGGATATCAGAGCAGCTAAGGACGCTTCCCTGAGGACCAAGCAGCCTACACAGCCCAGCACAGTCTGATGGTGTGGACGTGCAGGCCTGCGGGTGTCCTACCTGTCCCCCACATGGGAGCCTCGTCATCTCGCCTTCGTGTCCTAGCCTAGTTCCCCCCCACCCCCCGCACTCCTCCCCCCCAGGGCCTGGGAGCTGCTTTCCTGTTTCATTTTGGGCAGGAAGAGTGAGGTCGTGTTGTTCTTCCCCCTGCTGCCGGCTCAGGCTGTGGGAACAGTTCTCTGAATGCTTTCCTGTTTGATACCCTGTGTGTGCAAGGAAGGAACAGGGAGCAAGGAACAAGTCACGGAGCGTGTGCATACTCTTGTGCCTCTGGCAGAAGCACCCAGGTCCCAGGCAGGCATACTCTGCCGGTGTTGGAAAAAGAGAGAGAGGGCAAGTAGTGCTCCAGACACTTGGACTGCAATAGGAATAAGGCATCTGGCGGGTCTATTTTGTGAGAGACAGGCTGAGAACTGGGAGCATCTGCTCAGCTTTTCTGCCAGTGGCTCATTTGTTCATCATTTGCTCTCTATGGGATATATTTGCAGCTGTAGAGAGAGGACCGTGGCACACTAGGGACTTGCTTTAGAGGAAGCTAGGCATGAAAACTAGCGAGACTGGAAGCCAGGCTGGAAAATCCTTCCTTAGCACCTTTGCCAGACAAACTTGGATGCAGGAAGGACCACCCACTCCTTCTCTTCCCCCACCCTGTAACCTTCAGTAAGCTCCAGTACCCCAAACAGACAAGGTGCCCCAAACTCTCAGCTATCTTGTCCAGCTGCAAGGAGGACAAACCTAAGGCCATCCTTCCTCCTGCTCTGTCCCTTGAGACCAGTGCACCCCACATCTGCAGGAGGAACAACCCAGACATCATCATGGTTCAGAGGCCCTCTTCTCTTGACAAGGGAATCTTTTTTTTTTTTTCGAGACAGAGCCTCAAGCTGTCACCCTGGGTAGAGTGCTGTGGCATCACAGCTCACAGCAACCTCCAATTCCTGGGCTTAAGTGAGTCTCCTGCCTCTGCCTCCCAAGTAGCTGGGACTACAGGCACCCACCACAAGGAAGCATTCCTTCCCGGCCATTTTTTGGTTGCAGCCGTCATTGTTGTTTGGCGGGCCCGGGCTGGATTTGAACCCGCCAGCTCAGGTGTACGTGGCTGGCGCCTTAGCCTGTTGACCCACAGGCGCCAAACCGGGAATCTTCTTGAATAAGAGAAAAGCAGGTGCTCACTTCGGCAGCACATATACTAAAATTGGAATGATACAGAGAAGATTAGCATGGTCCCTGCGTAAGGATGACACGCAAAATCGTGAAGTGTTCCATATTCAAAAAAAAAAAAGGCTTGGCGCCTGTGGCTCAACGGGCCAGGGTGCCAGCCACATACACCTGAGCTGGCGGGTTTGAATCCAGCCTGGGCCCGCCAAACAACAATGACGGCTGCAACCAAAAAAATGGTGGGCGTTGTGGCGGGCGCCTGTAGTCCCAGCTACATGGGAGGCGGAGGCAGGAGACTCGCTTGAGCCCAGGAATTGGAGGTTGCTGTGAGCTGTGATGCCACAGCGCTCTATCCAGGGCGACAGCTTGAAGCTCTGTCTCAAAAAAAAAAAAGATAAGAGAAAAGCAGGCAGAACTAGGGAGTCCCATAAGCCTTTTCAGTCTATGGAGAGAAAGGAAGGATAGATTCAGGTCGGGGGGCAACACCAAGGATATGTGGGAGCCTGAAGAGGGAAGTGGGGTGCTGCATCCAACCTCCAAGCCTTTGGGCAAGGAAGGTTGGCCTAGGCTGGAGAGTAGAGCGGCAAGGCCAGGCTTCTCAAGGACTGGAATGGAACAAAGGCCTGGGGCACAGCATGCCAAACCTAAGTGCTTGTATAAGTTTCAGGGCTCTGGTAGGGTACACGGCAGCAGTATGGGAGAGGGGATTTAAAATTCTTAGGGTGAGAAGGCAGGGAGGAGATCCCCACTCTATCATCACAAAGACAGGACCCAAAGAGTAATAAACTCCTGTACACATCTGTTCCATATTATAAATACACATTATATACAAAACAATGTTATAAAATGTAGAAAGGTCAGTGCTTCTGATTCTTAAATTATCAAAATACTAGACTCCAAAATAAACTACAAAAAAACAAAATAAAAACTCATATTATTGATTTCTGAAGATCGGCTTTGAGGGCAGTCTGGGAGCAGTAATGGGCATGAGCAGAGAGCCCAGGCTCGAGGTCATAGAAGTGGGTTTTAGAGGGAGGAAAGGGCCAAGGTGACAGTGGCACCCAATTTCTCCCTCATTGAAATTTCCAACATAACTGCCCTGAGCTCACCAGTTAGCCTGGCAGAAGGGGCAGGCTCTTGCCTATCTGCTCACAGAAACCCTAAGGCATCCAGGGCCAGAGGGTGTTGGGAGCTGGGTAAAGCTTACCAGCATTCTTGCGCAGAAGGCTTAGGCTTAGGAGAGAGGCTGGGTGGTGTTCTGAACCAGGCCCAAGTGCAGTGGCTGGAGGCACAGGGCAGAAAGTGCTCCTCTCCCTGTGAGGACTCACCTCACCTGCAGGGCAAACCCTGCCAAGAGCCACACCCAGTGGTTTTCCAGTCCACAGGAGGCCCTGCCCTTACTGACCCCCTCTCTCCTTTCCGATTTGGGCCCAGCTGTTGCTATGGAGCCTGGGCCAAAGGCACTTTTGGAAACACAGATGCCAGTGGAGGCCACAGCAGCTCCAGGCCCCATGAGGCCACTGCCACTCTTTCTGGAAAATAGGCCAGCACCCCAGAAGGAGCCCTCTGGAGTCACTGCTGGCAGGGCAGATCCCAATGGTATCTCTCCTCTCCTCCATTCTTTGCGGCTGCCAATCTGATGCCAGACAGACACCCAAAGGTGTGGAAGGGTATTGCATCTCTTGGCAAGTTCACAGTCTGTCCCGTTCATGCCATTCCCTCCTTCTCCTGAGAGCAGCACGTTGCATATTAAAGACGTCCCATCCAGGATGCAATGTAAACAATGCAGAAGGAAGGTCCAGCTGCTGGGCCAAAGCCAGAGTGTCCTAGGTAGGCTCCTGCCTTATACCTGGGGAGCATGTGGAAAGTGGGGAAATAGGTTATCTGGCACAAGCACTTCCTCTACAGCTGCCCTAGGCATCCCCAGGAGAAGCTGATCGGCAGGTGGGGTGAAGGGAAAGTGGGATGGTCCTCACCAGTCTCCTGCCCCAACAAACACACATGCCTGGGAGCTTGTGGTTGAGAGGTGGCCCAATGGAGGAAGCCAGTGGGGAGGGGAAGGGGGGACACAAAGGATGAGGGCCCCTCACCCACCAGCGGCTGGCAAGCAGCACTTGGGAGCTGGCCCAGTGCCATGGCCGCCTAGCCCAGCACCAGCACAACAGGAAGTGTCCAGGCCAGGCTTGCCACCATGGCTCCTGTTTCACACCCTCTGTGACAATGAGGACAGCACTGAACCTGGCCTGCCAAGGAGGGGTCCTGACCTACCCTTCAGGGTAGCCTATGGGGTTGAGAGTGACCAGGCCACAAAAGGCAGGAGGAACATGCTAGTAGGACAGGCAAGCCCAACACTCACCTCTGTAGCAATGACACACTCGTTCCTCTCCTCTGATATCAAACACACAGACTGGTACATGGAGTCCCTGGGGGAGCATATCGCTGATATCCGACACTCTGGCTTTTCACTGAGGGAACACAAGACAGGTGCATGATGGGGGGCTGGGGAGAGGTTCAAGGGGAGGGTGGGCCTGGAGAACCAAAGGGCACTTGCAGAGGTGGTTCTGGGTGAGATCATGGGGTTCTGGATGAGAGGTGCCCAATGCTAGCTGGGAGGGAGGGAGCATTTAGGAACAGACCCTTTAGAGGGCCACAGGACCTCCCAACTTTACTAGAAGGGTCCTAGGCCTGGAATAAGCCAGCATTGCCACTATAGACAAGCCACACTGTGGAAAAGTGGAAATCACCAGAGATACACTAGGGACCTGACATTTGTGAACAAAAAAGTGAACCAGAGGGAAGGATAAAAGACCCCTGGCAAAAATTTTGTTGGAGGATCTTTCTGTTAGTAACAAAGCCCGCTACCTGCTGAAATGCCTCACACCTGGCCTAGGAGGAACCCAGGCAGAATCATGATGGGGTCTGTGGCCAGGCCCAGGGCTTCCCGGTGCTGCTTACCTGTGTAACCGCAGTGGTGCCTTCTCTCCTAAGCTCTTGTCACTGTGGGGAAACTTCCCTGGCATGGTCCCCCGCCCCAGGGGTCCTGGGGCCAGATTATAGTCCAAAGTATGGTTTTGTTGTTTGCCACAGTTGGACTTGTCCAGACCACAGTCCACTTCCAGCTCCTTCTTCTGGTTTGTGTTCTTAAGCTGAGCGGCGGGGATCAGGTTATCTTTCTGGAAGTCTGACAAGTTGTTCATGGCCTCCCTGCTGCCGTCGTCTGGCCGCCGAAGTCGCAGCTGCCGCACAGCCACTGCCACCATGCCCAGCAGCACCAGCAGTACCACTAGCCCCACACCCAGGGAGACAGCCACCCAGGGGAAGCTGGGTGGCAAGCCCATGGGGAACTCGCAGCGGCTTCCTACAAAGCCATAGGGGCAGTTGCAGACAAAGTTGTCGGGGGAGAGGCCAGTGTAACAAGTGGCCCCGTTGAAGCAGGGCCCTGAGGCACAGGCATCGCTGGGTGTCCGCACTTCACAGCGCCGGCCAGAGAAGCCGGCAGGGCAGGTGCACATGAGCCCATTCTCCAAGTCATGGCAAGTGCCACCATGCGCGCAAGGACTTCGAGCACAGTCGCTGACATGACGTTCACAGCGGGTGCCTGTGAATCCAGGGCGACAGCGGCACATGCGCGTTGGACCTCGGTTCAGGCACTGGCCCCCTGGGAGGACACAAAGTACACAAATCAGCCACAGACTGGGAACTCCCCAAGGGAGGGGCAGGTACCCCATCCCAGGAACAAACTCAGGCTCTTCTGTCCCCATGTACACAGCTAGCTAGCATTTACAGAGTGTCTGACAAGGAGACAGAGACAGGAGGCCCAGAGTATAGGGCGACTCTGAGTCTATGCCTCAGTGGGCTCATGTACAGAAATTACTGGCATCTTACAGAACTGTAAAGTGGAATCATACGGACATTCTTGAGTTTGAATCTCATCTACTCTCTCCAGCCAGGAGTCTGGCACCTAAGCTTCAATTTCCTTCTGTGTGAAGCTGGAATAGAAAGTTATCTGTCCCCTTTACAGGGTAGCTCTGAGAGTTAGACAGGAATGTGCCTGAAGGCAAGAGCACATGCTTGATATGTAGTTAACTGCTCAAATAAGTGTAATTATCATTGTTTCAGCTTCATCTTCACAACCACATGAGAGAGGATGGGTGTTCTATGTTCCCATTCAGTGATAAAGAACTGGCAGCTCCAGGGGGTTAAGTCAGAGAGTAGACTCCATCTCAGCCTGTTTAACTCTCTCCAGATCCTGAGCTTCTCTCCTGCTGGTGCTGTCTGTCTGCCTCACAGAGGGTCACTCAGGGGTCAGGTAAACAAAGATTACCAACATGCTGTGTGTCCAAAAAGGTGCTGAACATTCTAGATGCCTCCTGCCACACCATGCTTTACATGGGTGTGAGCCAAGAAGAGGCCTCCAACAGCAGGGCTCTGACCCCATCACCAACCTCCCTTTAAGAGGGACTTAAAGCCTCCTACATCCTTCTCTCTAGCCCAGGACTTCCTGGGGAGGGTCAGAGGCCAGCCTAGCCAGGACAGGGCTCTGGCAGGGTAATAGGGAAGGAAGCCACATGGGGCACACACCAACCCATCTCCTCAGGCCTGTGTGCTGCAAACTTGCTCCTTCAGAACCCCCAGATGATCAGGAAAGCTCTTGACCCTCCATAGCAGATGGGGGCCCACATCAAACTTCCCAGAGTGACAGACGAAGCCTCTCTGTGCTCCTGCCCTTCCCTCACTAGAAAGGCAAGTTCACCAGGTTAGCAAGGCAACAGGACGCACCATTGGCACACGGGTTGCTGGTGCACCTATCCACTTTCTTCTCGCAGTTGGAGCCAGTGAAGTTGGGGGGGCATTCGCAGGCATAGCTGGCCCCCTGGTTGCGCTCCCGGCAGGAGCCCCCATTGAAGCAGGGGGAGTCAGCACAGCTCAAAGTACTATGTTCACAGTGCAGGCCGTAGTAGCCTGGGGGACACAGGCAGTGGTAGCCATCCTCCTGGTCCTGGAGAGAGACCATAAAGGGGCCAAAGTCAGCCCCAGGGGAGCAGGTATGTGTGACTGGAAGCTGGGCTCTACCTGCCCTTGAGGCCTGCCCGTGGCTGCACATCCACTGGCCACCTGGCTGGAGGATGCCTGGACACTCCTGACTTGACCTCTGCTTTCCTGCGCTAGTGTGGGCCTCACCTTACAGCTGCCCCCATTTCGACAAGGGTTGCTGTCACACTCGCTGAGCTCCAGCTCACAGTCCACGCCAGTGTAACCTGGGCGACAGGTGCAGGTATAGCTTCGCTGCCCACTGTTGGAGCACGTTGCCCCGTTCTTGCATGGGGAGTGGTGAGTGCAATAGTTGAGATCTGCAGAGACAGGAACCGACCAGCTGAGCAGGTCCAGGGGATGCTCCCACCTCCAGGGTCCTTGCAGTGCAAGGTCACCCCATGTTTTCCCCAAGGAGCCTTCAACTCAAAGTCTTTCAGGCCTTCTCCACCCAATGAAATCAAGTTTCCTCAATCATCTTGAATCATGTATGACCAGTGAAGTCAACAAAGGTTGAAATAACACAACTAGATGATATCCAGCCAGGTAAACTCACAAACACTGCCAGTCTAATTAGGATGAAGGTAAGGAAGAGGAGGAGAGAGCAAAGCCACATGTCAGGAAGTCAGAAAAGGCTTCACAGAGAAGGGAAAGCTGAGATAAGTATAGAAGGATGGATAGAATTTCAACAGGTGGAAATGGGAGAGGAGAGATGAGAGCCACTGTAGGTAGTAACCAGCATTTTTTTGGAGGAGGAGGTGTTACAAAGGCATTTTTTTTCCTCGCTATGTCACCCTAGGTAGAGTGCTGTGGCATCACAGCTCACAGCAACCTCAAACTCTTGGGCTTAAGCAATTCTCTTGCCTCAGTCTCCCAAGTAGCTGGGACTACAGGTGCCCAGCACAATGCCCAGCTATTTTTTTGTTGCAGTTGTCATTGTTGTTTTAGCTGGCCTGGGCAAGTTTCGAACCTACCAGCCTCAGTGTATGTGGCTGGTGTCGTAATCACTTTGCTATGGGTGCTGAGCTGTTACAAGGGTATTTTGACTACTTTTTTTTTTTTGAGACAGAGCCTCAAGCTGTCACCCTGGATAGAGTGCTGTGGCATCACAGCTCACAGCAACCTCCAATTCCTGGGCTCAAGTGATTTTCCTGCCTCCGCCTCCCAAGTAGCTGGGACTATAGGCGCCCACTACAACACCCAGACATTTTTTGGTTGCAGGCGTCATTGTTGTTTGGTGGACCCGGGCTGGATTCGAACCCGCCAGCTCAGGTGTACATGGCTGGCGCCTTAGCTGCTTGAGCCACAGGCGCCGAGCCACAAGGGTATTTTGAAATAGAAGTATTTGTTTTCTTATTTGGGAAGGACAGGGAGGGAGAATCAGATAGAGCAAATAGAGGGACTGAAGGAGCTGTGTTTGCATACAATGAGTGTATGACTGTGTCACCTGGGAACAAATGTAGGGGAGAGGAAAGAGAATGAGCAGGAACCAGGTATATATTGGGGCAGGGATGGATGGACACAGACAGACACACATATACACAGATTACTAGGACTGAATCCCAAGCCCTTTGTTGACAGCAAGTCAGTGCCTAGACAGGTTTTTCCCACCCTGGCAAGCCCCAAGCCTGTGCTGATGTCTCTGTGACAGCAGGCATACCATTTGTGCCTGAAAATGGGAAGCATAAGCTACAGCTGGCTACCAGGATGCAGGAGACATAGCTCCCACCCCTAAGGTTGGGGCTCAAAGATCCCTGTCTAGCCAGAAGAGTGACTAGCACCCCAAATACTAGGAAGGGATAGCACAGGCACAGGCAGCAGCTGCCTAGCAAGGTCAACTAGGGAAGAGCAAGTAAGGCTGTGCCCACACTGAAAAGTCGGTTAGATATCACTCCACCCAGAGGCCCAGCTCCCCCGCGGCCTCAGGCAGCCGATGGGCACACCCCACCAGACAGCTGTTTAGGGGAGAGCTGCTCAAACAGCCCTGGAAGGTAAGCAAACACTTAGGGGGTTAATAGGTAACTACAAGCAGAAAGAGGAACTGAGCCTGGCATCCCTCTCTCTTCGGCTTTGCTAGAATTTATGAATGTAAACTCCAGGCCACCAAGCTGTCACCACCTCCCAAACTTTTTCAGTCATTCTAGGTCTCCAGCATCTGGGAAGAAGCACCAACCATCTCATTCCAGGATAGTTGTAAAGGTCCTAAAATGTCCCAAGATCCTTGAAGGATAATGGGAAAGCCAAGTCAGCAGTCACCAAGTAAGAAGGATCAGGGTGACAACTCTGGTTTCCACCCCACCCCCACCCCATCTCTTCCCAGTCCCTCCGCATTCTCTTCTTGCCTTGACTTACCTTGATCACAAAACAGGCCTCCCCAGCCCTCATCACAAGTACATTGCCAGGGCGTGCTGCAGGTGCCGTGGCGACAGCCATTGTGGGGGATGCATTCGTTGCATAGGCGGCCCTGCCAGCCTGGGCGGCAGCTGAAGGACAAAAGAAAGGCTGAGAGTGAGGTGAGAGGCCTGGCCAAGGGGGTAGACCCCTCACCAATTCCTGCCCCTACTCACAGGCACTCGGCTGGCTTGCTGCAGTAGCCATTCTGTTCATGACAGCCAGAAAGACAGATAGCTAAGGAAAGAAAACAGGGCTGGTGAGGTCAGGATGCCAGGCACTCTGAAGTCCCCCTCCCCTCTCCTGGTCCTGGGGGTGTCCCAAGTCTCCTGGGCTCACTTCCCACTCCTGGCCTCCTAGAGAAGCCCTGAGTATCTTAAAGGGAAACGATGGCAGAGGGAAAGAGAATCCAAGCTGGATAGAATGCGGTAATATAGTCCTTGTGGGTTTTGGCATGAGGGGGAGGAATGTTGGGAAGAGAAAGTACGTCTGAGTCCACGCACATCCTCAGCATCCCCAGGCATCCCTGAGGCCCAGCTAGTGGGGAGCCCAGACCCACTCTTCAGGGGAGTCAAGCTGTGGCTTAGAAGACTCCACCGTGTTTGCTCAGGGGACCCTCCACCTTTACGCAGGTGAGAGCTGGGCTGCTTACGCTGTTGGCAGTACTCCCCAGTCCAGCCGGGCAGGCAGGACAGGTTGCCATCTGGCTGGCACACGTAGTGGCCAAAATGGTCATTGCGCTTCTTGCACAAGCGTGAGCAGCTGTCCCCGTAGTAGTTGTCACTGCAGATGACCCGGTAAGAGTAGCGCAGCTTTGTGACGGTGCTGGTTTGCTCATCCAGTAACCAGTTCTGACCCACAGCTAGCGAGCCATGGATGGAGATCTTGCTGATAAGTGCATCTGGTGGCAAGGCCTCTAAAAGGGTAAAGGGTCAGATCAGGGAGGGGCAGGTCTGGTCCTCAAGGGTGCCGGAAACTGCTGACCAACGCCCCTCTGGGATGTGATGATGGTGAGCAGCCAACAAATCAGTCCTGTTGTCCAAATGACCCCTACCTGCCAGCAAGCATAGGCCAGAGAGACCTAAAAGTCCCACTACTAGGCTGACCTGTGTGTGTGCGCGTGTGCAGGGGACCTGATATCATTCAAAAAGGGGGACAATAGAAGGATGTTAAGATATCCCAGGGTCCTGGAGGGTGATAGGGAGGGGAAAGAGGAAAAGAGGTCAAAATGGACAAAAAAAGAAAAGCTCTCCAGGCTGGGGAGGACTCTGGGAGCAGGGGTTCCTTTGGTGCCCATTTGGGGGTTCTGGGTAGTGGTTTTTCTTTTTCCTTTTCAAAGTGAGAATTGTTGTGCTGCTGAAATATCCTTTTCCTCTGTGTCAGAACAACATCCCAAAGCCATTATTCCCTTTCCAAAGGAGCGGAATTCGCGAAAGGTGTAAAATACAGGAAGGGGCCCGTCAGCGGCGCTGGCAGCTTCGGCCTTTCTCACCGCCGTGCTCCCCGCGTTCCCACGCCAAAAATAACCCGCAGGAAACGCAATTGTGCTCTGAGTCCAGGAGGCGGGCGGAATCTGAGCGTCCAGCGCGGGGCGAAGCTCCTGGCCAAGCTAAGCGTCCTGCCTCCCACCCTCAACCCCGCACTTCCCCCGCCTCCAACAGCTTAACTCTTTCAGCGCTGCGCCGTGTCGCCCCCCTGTGGTGGCGGAGCGAGCTACTCACCTGGACGCAGGTCCTCTCCAGGCGCGTGCCAAGCTTCGATGATGAGTGAGAAGGTACCCTGGGAAGGAGCGGGGGGATGGGGGGAGGAGAAATAGGGAGATGAGCAGAGGGGAGAGGTGGGAGTGCCTTGCAGCAGCCGGTTTAATTAATCTAATTGCAGGATACAGTTACTGCGCCCGGGTCAACATAACGGGTCTGCGCGCAGTGTAGCGCTTGAGCCGGGAAGGCTAAAGAACCCCGGGTGGGGGGAGGGTCGAGGGATAGGGGAGTGTAAGTGGGGGGAGCCGATGTTCCTCGCGGGGTGATAGATAACGAAAATCGTGTCCCAAAGGCTGGGGGAAGGGAGGGTGTAAAACTGGGAAGACGGAGGCTGGCGAGGGCCTTCTCTGGGATGAGGTCCCAGGAGGGAGTTGGGAAGAAAGCGCCAGGAACGAATGCACCCTGGGGTGTTTTTTGGGGGGAGATCTTCGAAGGGGGGGGTGGTCCTAGGGAGTCTTTTCCTTTGGCTTCTGTGACCTCCCAGTGCGCCCAAGTTGTGCTCACCGGCCAGGTAAAATTGAAGGGCAACTGGAGAGGGTTGCGGCCCCCTCCGCTGCTGTCCTCCCGGACCGCGAAAGAATTGATGCCCAATACCGGCGTGGAGACGCTGCCGAAGGTGCAGGGCCCGGGCAAGACGACCGCTTGGAAGTGCTTAAGGCAGACGCGGAAGAAAGTCCGGCAGCCGGGCTCGCAAGGCCTCCCACTGGCCAGAACGCCGCGCTCGTTGGCGAACTCCTGCAGCTGCAGCTGGAAGACGCCTGAGCCGGCCGCGCGCTATTGCACAGAGATCGAGGGAAGGAGGGAGGGGATCGGTCAGCTCCACTGGCGCCCGGGGTTCGGGCCCAGAGCGCGGCGGGAGGGAGCGGAGAGGGCGCGGGACGTTACCTGCTGCCAAAGTGCCACCAGCAGCAGGAGCGCCCAACCAAAGGCGCTCCGGGACGCGGCCGCCATCCCCTTGGGGCGTCGCTCTCTCCACCCGCGGGCACTGAATCTGGCTCTGTTCGAGACGCTGCTTTCCCGCGCGTCCGCCCGCCGGCGGGGGTCCCTGAAAAGCTGAGCTCCGCTCGGGACACTACTCCCCCCTAGCTTTTTCCGCTAGCTCCCGGGCAACTGCGGCTGTAGGTAATCCAGGTGAGGGCAGCTAGGCGGCGGCCGCGTTGAGGACGTATCCACGGACTAATCCTGGGGTTGCAAGCGGGCTAGTGCTCGGGTACAGTGCACCGAAGCGGCCTGGGCTGCGGCTCTTGGCCTCCTGTTCCCGGCCTGCTCACAGCGCCGCTACTGAAACCTGCGTGCTCCGGAGCCCTCCTTTTATATATTGGCTCCTCTCCTCTCCGCCTGTCACTCAGACTCATGGTCACTCTCCCCTCCCCTCCGAGCCTCTAGCAGCTACAGTCCCAGCGCCGCCCGGAGGGGGCCTCCGCCCCCGCCCCTAGCAGCCAGTCTGGCCCAGGTCCCCGCCCCTCTGTGCTGCTCTCAACCCCTGGATCCTCCAGCTGTGCGCGTGCCGAGGTGACCAGTCATCAGTGATCGCTGGCTTAAGGATTGAGACCCTGACCGCTGGAGGATGGGGGAGGATTGGCAGGGGGACTAGGCGGGAGGTAAACGAGTGGTTCCGGGATGGTCCTGGGGGCGGAGACACTAGGGTGTCCCCGTAGGCGGTGCGTCAGCAGCGGGCGCTAGTTACCTGCTGTCCTTAAGCAGGTAAAAGAACTTAGCCCAGAAACTGAAAACCAGCGCCAGGGGACTCGATATCCTTTCCCTTCCTGGAGCTTTGTGAGTCCTCGCCTTGCCGGCCCCCAACCTATAAGCACCCACCCACCACGCGTCCCCAACACAGCAGGGAAGCCAGCGGACGCGTTAACCTTTCCGTAGCCGCTCGCAGCAAGGCGAGGAGCCACGCGTCGAAGACTGGAGCTCTTTCTCTACACCTGGTGGGCATCCTCCTCCCTAGCAGCGGGGGCGTGCCCATCGCGTGCCTTTTCCTTTCGCTCCCCCGCCCCCGCCCCGCCTGGGCTTGGCTCGTGCCTGCACTGAGACGCGTGATCCTCGAGGTGGGGGAAGGCGTGCTTGGTCCCAGAGGTAGGAAGGGGGCGCGTCCTCAGCTGTATGGTAATAAGGTTGGGACCCCACCTCCCGGGCCCGCCCTCACCTGGGTTCCGCTTCAGCTCCCTCGCCTTCTCCTCCCACCCTAGCAGCCCCAAGCCCCCGGCGCGTCCTGTAGCTCCGCTGGGGCAGGGAGGAACTCTCTTGGCTGAGGCCACTGGAGAGTCAAGATGAGGGGGCTGAGGCCGGGCAGGCCCGGGTCCTCTCCTCATAGGGCGGGATGTTGAGTGGAACTGGAGGCGCGCGGATTTGTTTGACTTTCAGGCGGCTTCACACGCCTCGCCCTCCAGGCTCCCGGGGTGGCCCCACTCCTCCGAGCCGCAGCGGCGCAGCTGCTTTCCGGGAACCCCGCATTATCCCCGGAGGCCTCAGACCGGGGAGGGCCGGCTTCTCCCAGTCTCCGGGGTGCCGGGGAGCTCTCTCTCTGCGACGCGAGGACAGCGGGGGCCTTGTGGCTTCAGTTGTCAGCCCGCCCGCGCGGTGATGGCTGTGGTCGGGCGATAAGATCAGCGCGGGGGGAGTTGGGACGCGGCGCGGGCGCGGAGATGGGGGGGCGCGGCGCAGAGTCCAACAGCTGCCAATGCCGAACATGGTCTGATTTTTTTGACTTGGTTGTTGGTGGTGGAGGATTGAGAGGAAAAGAATGAGAAACAAGAGGTTGGGAGCGTGGGTTGGGGGAGGGGCGAGGCGAGGAGACGGGCTCCGGGGTCCCCCACGCACGGCCACCCCTCCCAGCCACCATCTGGCGCGAGGTAGTTGGCGTGGGGAACCGAGGTGGGGCGGGGGCCGGCAGATGGGCCCAGGCTGCGCTCTGGAGTTAATGTAGGTTATGGGCAGGCGGAGTCCCAGGCCCGAGGGAGGGGGAGCCCGGGGCGTGCCTCCCTGCGGTCCTGGCAAGTGGGGCCCCAGATCTTCTCTCTGCCCACCCTCTATAGATCCCTAGACCTGTCTCTCTAGGATGCCAGAGGGTGCTCCTTGCTCTTCTTCAGTCTGGCATCCAGCTCTGCCCAGCTCTGTCCAGCTCTATCACTTCCTTCCCCAAATCCTGGCCTGAGAGTTCATAAAAATACGCTTTTTATCTGCCTCTGTCACTTGTTTGACCCCACAAAGCACCGCTCTCAATACTAGAAGATTTGAAACACTTTCTTTTTCATACCTGGGCCAATTTGCCCCAAAGCACTTTACCAATGGTCAAGGACCACACAAAATTCAGTCATTATTGGTCTCAGAGTCACAAAATGCACGGGATCCCAGAGATCTAGAAAGTCTCTGACCTGGGGGAGGGCGGAAGGGTTAAATTCTCACCATTAAATGGCATTTATGAAGTACGTATTACAAGGGGCGCTGCTCAGAAGCAGCTCATTACTGGGTTAGGATGCCACCCTTGGCTCTGGGTACCTACTATCGCTCCCCCTGACGCTCCTGGGTCAACCAGGAGAGTATCGCACTACGGGCAGGGAACCCGAGTGCAAAGGCCGCAGTGTTTGTCCCCGCCCGCAGTTAAGGCTGCTCCTCCCATCTTCTCCCACTGCTGACTTGCAGGAGCTGGAGACCGTGAGGCGGTGAGAGGGAGCAGTTCACTGTGGGGCTGGACGCGCATGTCGGCTGCCCCTGCCCCTGACTTGCAGGCTCAACGACTCCCTGGAGAGCGTGCATAACCTACGGCCTGAGCCACCTGGGTTCCCTCCGACTATGAGCCTTCTGCAGGTCCACGGTTCCTCAACCTGACTCGCACCTGCAACAGTGCTCAGCGTCGGAAACCGGAGCAAGGTCGAGGCCTGGCTTCACTCAAGTGCCACAGCCTCTACCCTAGAGGCCTTCTGCTTTTGCTGTCCCTTCCACTTGGCCACTGCACACAGTACGACCAGCAGGCACAGCAACCAGCACTGGGGGCCGGGAAACTCCAAGGTTGCAGTCCAGCGGTATCCCAGCTGACCTCCTATTACTGGGGTGCAAACGGAGCCATGTAAAGCCACTGGACTCTCCCTGCTGTGTAGCCTACGTGCCCTCCCCAAGGCCAGACGCGCCTCCAGAGCTGTTTTGCCTCTTCTCGCCCCTGTCCCCTCCCAGGGGACAGTGCTCTCCGCAGGGGACTTAGTACCCGGGTAGGAACCCTGCAGAGGCCGTGCCACAGCGCTCGCTGGACAGGCCGGGGGCGGGGACGCAAGCCTGGCTTGGGCGGGGCGCTTAAGCCTTGAGGGGCGCTGCTGCGGTCGCTGCGGAGAAGGGACCACGTGCAGGGAGCAGCGGCCGCGGAGCCGCACAGAAGGCGGGGAGATTTGCAAACTGTTGCTGCCACATGGCTGCACCATTCGACCCATTCACATTGAAATGAGGCCGGCGCGTGCCTCATCTGCCGCAGGGCGGTGCCACGCGTCAGCCCGGCCCGCCGCGTGCCAACTGGGGCAGTGGGGCTGGCAGAGCCTGCCAGCCGTGGGGGCGCAGCCCAGGCTGGGCCTCCAGGAGGGGTAGGAGGAGGGGGTAGAGCTACCCTAGCCACTTAGGCGCCTCAGTTTCGCGGACCTTGGCCCTATAATTGGAAATGAGCTGGCGAGAAAGGACCAGGACCGACAGGTTTCAGAGGGGGGCCAGGATCGATGCCGCCTCTCCCCGCAGATGCACCCCGGCAGCGCTACTCTCCATCTGCCGCTGCTCGCACCTGCCGGTCAATAAATCGATTTTACAATTTAATGCAGCAGCTTCCCGCCCGCCTGGGACAGATGCCGCCGCAGAACCACCTCCGCCCTCGCCCCTCCCCTCAAGGGGCGCCAGCGGTTAGAGACGGGATTCCCGCTCAGCAGGCGGTGCCCCGCCAGGCCCCGTTCACCTCTCCTGGTGCCCCTACAACGAACCGCCTGCTCTGAGTTTTTCTTAAGGGACCGAGCGAGTTCCCCATAGAATAGGCCTGAGGGTGGTGAAAGGGCCAGAAGAAATTCGGTAATTTGGTGGTATCCTCGAGGACTCACTGGGGGGCCTCAAGGAAGGAACAGGATGCAATGACTGATAAGATATAAGATGCCCCGTGAAGAGGTAGGATAGGGCATGGGCATGGCGGAACATAGTAAGCTCTGAAGAATCTTTCTGAGAGAGGACTGAGCAGAGATGGGGAGGACTGCGGTGGTATGGAGCCTGTCTCCCCCCTCCAGATGAATCTGGGGAATACGCATGACATGACTCTTAGCACTTCCTAACTACGTGGTCTTGAGCTTGGATCTTAATCCCAACTTTACACCTCAGTTTTCTCATCTGTGTAATGGCTTGGGTAGGTAACTGAGGGACTGTATCAGATTGTGTACCCCCATAAACAATAGTTTCCTTTCCTCCATGTGATATTCAGAAAGCCAGGAGCCTACTTGGACTGGAAGAGTGATCCCTGACTGCCAAAGAGTTCCAGGAGGAAAAGAAAGAAAAAGGCGAGCAGAAAAAAAATTCTCATAAGGGATGAGACTTGAGGAGAGAAGAAAGTGAGGTGGGCATGGAAGGGATATATGGACCCTGTGGAAACAATCAACTGTTTGAGGGCCTTTTGTGGGGAGGGGGGGTCACAAAGTTCTTGCCTGGGGGATAAGAGTGGAGTTTTTGTTTGTTTGTTTGTTTGCAGTTTTCTTTTTCTGGCTGGGGCTGGGTTTGAACCCGCCACCTCCGGCATATGGGCCCGGTGCCCTACTCCTTTGAGCCACAGGCGCTGTCCAAAACTAGAGTTTGAGAATAAATGAGTTTGGAGAAAATAGGAAGATTTGGAGAACCAACTGCTCACGGTCTTGACCTTCTAAGACCAAGATAACCCTCCTTCCAGGGCCAAGTGGTCTCAAATAGGTAGCCCTCCTTATTCGTGGTGTGAGTTCAGAGCAGAGGCCTATGGGAGGAAGGAGGAGGTAACTTCTGAATTGCCCTGGTCATTAAAGCTCCCAGCAGCTTAGGGGGACTCAGCCAAGAGGGTATACGAACTGGGCTGGACTGTCCACTGGCTGATGGCTCATGACTGATGACTCAACCACACCAAAAAAGGGATGTCCAAGTGGGCAGGACCATTGTGCATGAGTCAAAGTATCAACTCTGGTATCTAATGAGACCAGAAGGGCCTCCCACCTCCTCTCTCCAACTTCTCCAGGAGCCTGAGGGCCTAGACTAGTCTCATTCTGCCTTCTCAGAAACCCAGTGCAGGAGGTGTCTGGAACTGCATAACTGGTATGAAGCAGGCCCTCTCTTTCTAAATGAGAACAGGTTTGGAGGGCAGAAACAATGTGCCGAAGAGAAGAAGCTGAGGGTCCTAGACCTGAAAAGTCTTTTTAACTGTGACTCATGGCAGGCAGGAAGGTGGGGGGCTCAGGGTGAAGACCTGCTGACTGGAGAGGCCTGGCTGCAAGGGCTTGTGTTGACAGTGACCCAGCAGCTGCCCCAGCTTCATTTGCCAAACCTAGGGGATGCCTGGAAAGCTAGGGCCAGGAGCCACGCTGTGGGTATTTCCAGCCACGGCAGAGGCCGGGGTTTAGGGCAGCCTCCACGGCAACTTTCCCAGAGCTCCTGGCTTCCCCTTCACTAGCTCCTTCCTGTCCCCACCCTTGCCAGTGAGCTGGGAGGCTCAGGGGAAGGGAGAGAAGCTCAGAGAAGCCTCTTTATAGAGACCCCCAGGCTAGTGGCCTTGCCCAGACTGCTCCTGACTCCTGACCTGGATCTCTTAGGATCCAACAGACTCTGAGAGGGACCCGAGAAGAGAGAGCACAGAGGAAAAGCATTGCTGGGAGTCACTGGGCTAAAAGAGACCTGTGCTGAAGGACATGATGGGGTTGGGGGAGAAAAGCCTGAGTTTAAAGCAAAGATTTAGCCACCCTCTTGGACTGACTTCCCTACCCTATAGAAACTTCCTCTGCCCTGGCCCTGTTAACCTCCACTGTCCTCTCTTCTTACCCTCTCACCAGCATACAGGTTACCCATATCTGAAACCTCTTTTCTTTGTAAACGTTGTCCTCTGGGAAGCTCTCCTTAGCCTACCTTCCCCCTTAGCCCTCACACCCCTCTTCTGGCTCTGGCCTTCTGTTAGCATCCAGGCCACTATTGCCCCAAACCCTGGGTCTCCCTGGGTCCTTGCATGAGCTCCACCTTGCCCCGCTGAGCAATAGCTCATCTCCTGGAAGAAACCCTGACCTCTCCTCATTTCTCCACATAACCTCTGATCTCTGAGAACTTGAGCAAGCAAGAGATAGATGGGGCCACACCTCTGCCAGCAGGAACCTGGGAGTAGGGGGTTACTGGATCAGCCCTAGTCCCCTGCAATCTCCCTAGAAGGACGGCTAATCCTGAACCAGGAAGTATCGTTAAAATACTCTTCTACCCAGAGGAAGAAACCAGGGACAGGTGCCAATTCTGGGAACAGCTGCCTGCCCAGGCAGGTCACTGTATCCTAGTGAAGGCTGAGGAGGAACCAACTGACATGGTCAAGTAGGTGATGGGTCTTAAGTAGAGGAGGGTGATTGGCTGTCTCCTTCTCCCACCACAGTCAGAATGAGAGGAAACAGGCTTCAATTGTGTCAGGAAGGATTTAGGTTAGACATATGGGAGAACTTCCTGTGACAGAGTATCTACATCATGAATCCTAGTTGTTAATCCAGGTTGAACTCTCCCCTGAATTGATGAGAATTCCATGTTGATGCTTGCTAATGAGTAACTTGCCTGCTCTGTGATTAGCAAAGAAACCCCAGCCCAGAGAATTCACCTTTTGTCTAGACTGTCCCCAGGAAAGAAGTCCAGAGGAGACCTGGAGGCACTAGGCCCTCTCTCAACCTCAAGGAGATTTTTGTACAGCGTTTAGGCCACTGTGAGCCAATCTTGCTTTGCCTCTCCGGCCCCAGCTCTCTGGATACCATTCTCAGAAAATCTAGACCTACAAGGGCTGTCCAGCCACACAAACTTTGTAGTAAAGAGGCAGGCTAGTTTCGAGGTCTAGGAGCTCAAGGAGAACTTCCCGAGCCATAGTGAATAGTTAGGGTCTCCAACCCCAGGGGTGTCAGTAACATCTTCTCTACGCTCTTTTCTTTTTCTTTCTTTCTTTTTTTTGAGACAGAGCCTCAAGCTGTCACCCTGGATAGAGTGTTGTGGCATCACAGCTCACAGCAACCTCCAATTCCTGAGCTCAAGCGAGTCTCCTGCTTCTGCCTCCCAAGTAGCTGGGACCACAGGTGCCCACCACAACGCCCGGCCATTTTTTGGTTGCAGCCGTCATTTTTGTTTGGTGGGCCTGGGCTGGATTCGAACCCACCAGCTCGGGTGTACGTGGCTGGCACCTTAGCCCGTTGAGCCACAGGCGCAAAGCCTTTTTTTTTTTGATGCTGAGTCTCACTATGTCACCCTGGGTAGAGTGCTGTGGCATCACAGGTCACAGCAACCTCTAACTCTTGAGCTTAAGCAATTCTCTTCCCTCAGCCTTCCAAGTAGCTGGCACGACAGGCGCCCGCCACAAAGCCTGGCTATTTTTTGGTTGCCATTGTCATGGTTGTTTAGCAGGCCGGGGCGGTTTGAATCCACCAGCCTGGGTGCATGTGGCCGGTGCCCTACCCACTGAGCTGTGGGCACTGCCCTCTATGCTCGTTTTTTTTCTTTTCTCGTTCCTTTCTTTCCTTCTTTCTTTTTTTAAGACGCACTTTGTCTCACTTTGTCACCCTTGGTAGAGTGCCGTGGCATCACAGCTCACAACAACTTCAAACTCTTTCGTTCAAGTGATCCTCTTGCTTCAGCCTCCCAGGTAGCTGGGACTACAGGTGCTTGCCACAATGCCTGGCTTTTTTTTTTTTTTTTTTTTTTTTTGTAGAGACAGAGTCTCACTTCATTGCTCTTGGTGGAGTGCCATGGTGTCACACGGCTCACAGCAACCTCCAACTCCTGGGCTTAGGCGATTCTCTTTCCTCAGCCTCCCGAGTAGCTGGGACTACAGGCGCCTGCCACAACACCTGGCTATATTTCTAGGTTTTTTGCAGTTTGGCCGAGGCCGGGTTTGAACCTGCCACCTTCGGTATATGGGGCCGGCGCCCAACTTGATGAGCCACAGGTGGCACTCTTTTTTTTTTTTTGAGAGAGAGTCTCAAGCTCTGGGTAGAGTGCTGTGGCATCACAGCTCACAGCAACCTCAAACTCTTGGGCTTAAGCAGAGCCTCCCAAGTAGTTGGGACTCCAGGCACTGACCACATGCCTGGCTATTTTTTTGTTGCTGTTGTCATTGTTGTTTAGCAGGCCTGGGCCAGGTTTGAACCCACCAGCCTTGATGTATGTGGCCAACACCTTAACCACTGAGAGCTATAGGCACTGAGCCCTATTTATTTATTCATTTATTTTTAGAGACAGGGTCTTGCTCTGGCTCAGGTTGGTCTCGAACTTGTAAGCTCAAGTGATCTGCCCACCTTGGCCTCCTAGAGTGCTAGGATTACAGGTATGAACCACTGCACCCAGCTCAGCATAATCTCTTTCTTTCTTTCTTTTTTTTGTAGAGACAGAGTATCACTTTATCACCCTCAGTAGAGTGCCATGGCGTCACAGCTCACAGCAACCTCCAACTCCTGGGCTTAGGCGATTCTCTTGCCTCAGCCTCCCCAGTAGCTGGGACCACAGGCGCCCGCCACAACGCCCAGCTATTTTTCTGTTTTGCAGTTCAGCCGAGGCTGGGTTTGAACCTGCCACCTTCGGCATATGGGGCCGGCGCCCTACTCGCTGAGCCACAGGTGCCTCCCTAATCTCTTTCTTTCTTTCTCCCTTCCCTTTCCCTTTCCTTTCCCTCCTCCTTCCTTCCTTCCTTCTTCCCCTCTCTGTAGGTAGTCCTTCCTCTCTCTCTTGACATAGTCTCACTGTAGCTGGGACTACAGGCACCCAACACAACGCCCAGCCAGTTTTTCTATTTTTAGTAGAGATGAGGGGGTCTCACTTTTGCTCAGGCTGGTCTCTAACCCCTGAGCTCAGGCAGTCCATCCGCCTTGGCCTCCTAGAGTGCTAGGATTACAGATTTGAGCCACTGTGCCTGGCCTCTATACTCTGTATTTAGAGATAGGTATCAACACTTGAGTGCTCATTTACCCTAGTTTCATGAGTCCTGTTTGGGCAGTGTGAACATGCCTGTTGTTGGAGCCTTTCTGACCGCCACATCTCAGTACTGCCCTGTGGCCAGCTCCTCTCTCCTACTTCCCCTCCTCTCCTAGATGTGCCTCCATCCCCTCTTCCCATTCCTTACTACAATTCTTCTCCAGGGAAGGAAAAGCTGGGGAGACCTGGGACAAGTTTATCAAAACTTCCACCAAGCAAAAAGAAGGCACACAACAAGCAGGTTCCATCCGGGGCATGGCCCTGTGGTCACTTTTTCAGGGCCTCTGTGTATTTGTGTGTCTGTGGGGGTGGGGTGGGTAGGTGGGTCAGCGGTGTATGCAGAGTTTGGGCTCATCAGTCATCTGGGTGTGGATGAGGTCTACCATGTGTCTAGCACTGAGCTAGGGTCAGTTAGGCTGCAGAGTAACATAAGATTCAGCCCCTGTCATCCATGGGATGGAGAGATGCGATTACACATGAAAAGGACTGTGGATTGGATGCCGTGACTCACACTTGTAATCCTTGCACTCTGGGAGGCCAAGGGGAGGATCAATTGAGATTATGAGTTCAAGACCAGCCTGATCAAGAGCGAGAGCCCCATCTCTACCAAAAATAAAAAAGTTAGCAGGGCATTGTGGTTCTTGCCTCTAGTCCCAGCTACTCAAGAGGATGAGGCAGGAGGATTGCTTAAGGCAGTGGTTCTCAATCTTCCTAATGCCACAGCCCTTTAATACAGTTCCTGTGGGTCGCGACCCACAGGTTGAGAACCGCTGACATAAGGCCAGGAGTTGAAAGTTGCAGTGAGCTATGATGACACCACTGCTTTCTAGCCAGGGTGACAGATCAAGACCCTGACTCAAAAAAGAAAAAAAAAAAAAAGGTTGGGTGCAATGGCTCATACCTGTAATTCTAGCACTCTGAGGCAGGTGGATCGCTTGAGTTCACAAGTTTGAGCCCAGTCTGAGCAAAGAAAGACGCCATCTCTACTAAAAATAGAAAAACTAGGCTCAGTGCCTGTGGCTCAACAGGCTAAGGCCCCAGCCACATACACCTGAGCTGGCGGGTTCGAATCCAGCCCAGGCCTGCCAAACAACAATGGTGGCTGCAACCAAAAAAATGGCACGGCGTTGTGGCGGGCGCCTATAGTCCCAGCTACTTGGGAGGTGGAGGCAGGAGACGCGCTTGAGCCCACGAATTGGAGGTTGCTGTGAGCTGTGATGCCACAGCACTCTATCCAGGGTGACAGCTTGAGGCTCTGTCTCAAAAGAAAAAGAAAAACTGGAGGGTGTTGCGGTGGGTGCCAGCTACTCAGGAAACTGAAATAAGAGGAGGATCACTTGAGTCTAAGAGTTTGAGGTTGCTGTGAGCTTTGATGCAATGGGACTCAACCCCAGGGTGACTCAGTGAGACTCTTTCTCAAAAAAAGAAAAGAATGGCTGGGCGCCTGTGGCTCAAGCAGCTAAGGTTCCAGCCACATACAGCTGAGCTGGCGGGTTCGAATCCAGCCTGGGCCCACCAAACAATGACAGCTGCAACCAAAAAATAGCCGGGTGGTGTGGTGGGCACCTGTAGTCCCGGCTACTTGGGAGGCAGAGGCAAGAGAATCGCTTGAGCCCAGGAGTTGGAGGTTGCTGTGAGCTGTGATGCCACCGCACTCTACCCAGGGTGACAGCTTGAGGCTCTGTCTCAAAATAAAAAAAAAAAGAAAGAAAGAAAGAAAAGGACTGTGATGATTTGTGGAACCAGGTTTCAGAGATGAACTGGGGTCCCGTGGGCAGAGGAGGCTTTATGGGGGAGGAGGGATCACACTGGGCCTAGAAAAAAAGAGCAGAACTTATATAAAGTGAAGAAGGGAGGGCATTCCTGGCAGGGGGAATGAAGAGAGACACAGGATCAGGATGGAAATGAAGAAGATAGAGCTGGAGCACAGGCTCTGCTTGCAGAGGACTGGAACTGAGGTTAGGTAGCTGGGGTATAGAAACCAGCCAGACAAATACAGACTTGCTTGATAGGCACTAGGGATTCTGTAAGTTCTTGAGCAGAGGAGAATGTTGAGTACCATCTGTAAGTGGCATACAAGGTAGTCTGGAATAGAGAGGTACAGAGAAGGCCTGTACCTCTGGCTGGTGGCCATGTGTGCCCTGATGCCTACGTCCTGTCCCTGAGTTGGCAGGGTAGATGACCGAGCACCTGAAAATGTCAGAATCCTAATAACCTCCTGGGACAGGCTCCACATTTTCCTTGCTGGCAGCTGCTGTTTCCTCTTACTGCCAGATAGGTCCGTGCAAACATGAAACCAGCATCATGGCTTCCCTAGCTTCTACACTGAGGAAGTGTGCCACCGTCCTGGCTTGTCCTTTCCCCTTCCTTCACTCTCCCACAGAGGCCTGAGGACTTGTCTGGCAGCCCAGACTTGTCTGAGAGAGGAGAAAAGTGTTAAATCAGGCCTGGGACCCACAAAGGAAGTCCAGAGGTGCCTTGGGGAAATGACCTGGAGCTCTACATCTAGAAACTTAGGTGAGCTCCCAGGAGGCACTGAGATGAATCCCATATTCTGTAACTAGGGACTTGAATACCTCTGGGGACAGGCCTCTCCGGGCTGCCCTATGCTCTTTAGATAGCTCTGATTATAGAAAGTATATCCTCTGGCTGATCTGAAAGACTGGCTGTGGTCCATGTGGGCTAGTGGTTTGGAGGTGGGGAGTTCTGTTTGGTTTGGGCCTTGTTGAGGGTCTTTTGGAATGGTACTGCCCGGGGGAGGGTCCACAGCCCCTTGGGATTGGGGTGGTTCTTCTGGGGCCCATGGGCAGATTGCTATACCTGCTTAGTGCCCTGGGCTGGGGCAGTTTAACCATAAGAAGTTTGCAGCTCAACCAGGGGTGAGACAGCCAGGGTGAGGCTGCCTGGGTCAGCCCTCCTTAACCTCACCGGGGAGGCCAGGCTGGGGTCAGCCTGTCACACGGGCCAGCCCTCCCTAGGCTGAGATCATCGTCCTCCAACCTCCATGGCAGCCCCCACTCCCAGCTGAGCTCACTGCCCTGGCCCGCTGGGGGACATTGTTGTCGCTTGGGTCCCTCCCTGGGCTCAATGAGCTGTTTGTTGGCATGTCCGGCAAGGGTAAGGGGAGGGCGGGCACGGGGAGACCGCACACAATGGGGATTCCGTCCATTCTGAGGTGGCTGCGGGAACCAGGCTGGCTTTGTCCCGTGGACTCTCATTCCCACCATTTAGCGGAGCCGGAACTCCAGGCGGAAGGCCCCGTATAAGAACAACAATGCCGTCACCCTGTCTGTGGGGGAGGGCGCTGCAGGCCAGTTCTCCTACTGGCCCAGGAACCCACAACCTGTGGCAGTCTGAGGGGCATTTGAGACTCTGCCTTAAATCTGAAGGAGACACAGGCAGGCAGATGGGTGCCCCCTTACCCTGCACCTGCCTTGCCAGTCCATGGAGGAAATAGGCTCCTTGTCATCCCCAGCCACAAGCAGCTCCTCTGAGTGTAAAGAGTGCTAAGGTGCAGAAGGGACCAGTGCATCCTGGGAGCCTTGCTGGGTGGTGTGCAATACAGGGGCTACTCAGGAGTCGCCTGACCTGCTGGCCTTTCTGCATCCAACATGGGCAGAAGTCTCTCAACTCTGGACTCAGGTCTGTTTCTGGGCCTCTAGCCATGTGCGCCTGCTCCTTCGGAAGTGGTGCTAGCTGCTCAGACAACAAATGTTTATTTTCCAGTGGGGGGAACAGGACGTCACTGCATTTCCCTCCTGCCTGGTGCTGCAGTGGTTCTCACAGTCTGGGCACTGGTGACATCACCAGCCTTTCCTCCTCAGCCCTGGCCTCCTCGTCTCTCCCTCCCGCCCCATGCCCTGGCCAGGCTGCACAGTGCTGAAACTCCTGCTTCCTCTGCAGGCACTTCTGAGCAGGTCTTCATGGAGGGCATGGGAGCTGCAAACTGGACCAACCCCTCGTTCACTCATTGCCCCTGGCATTCAGGTCCAACCCAGGGATAGCCCCTCTGTGCTTCCCCCACCCGAGCGGATGGCATTCCACCCAGGGCATGCGCCTAGTGTGATGCTGGCCCTTTAAGGGTCTTGGGAAGCCAGAACAACAGGAAATCCAAACGGCCTCATTAGGCAGCTCCCAGCTCAGCACAGTAATTAGTGCCCTGAAAACAAAACAAGGAAAAGCAGGTGGTGGTGCCCCCCCATCTCTGCTGCCCCCCTAGTGTGGCCTGTTAGTACCCACAGCTAGGCAGCTGGGATTGAACCCCCTCCCTCACAAAGGTCCTCCCTCCAAGCTCCTGCAGCCTGCTGCCCACTGCCCAGGCCAAGTGTCAGAGCCTAAAGCTTATGGGAGCTGGCAGTGGCCTGATAGAAGCCCCAGGGACATGCACTGGGGCTTCCCCTCTCCCACAGCCAGGTGGCTGCTTGTCCACAGCATCCTCCACCTGTTTGGAAAACATTGTGATGAGGAGTGAGGGCTGGTTTGGACTCCTCCAGAGAGAAAGGGGAGACCTCTGGGAATCCCAAGCCAAGAAGGCCCCCTTAGGAGGAGAAAAAAGCCTGCGCTGTGGCCCTGCCTCTCTCGGGCCTTATGTTGAACCTTCAGGTGGGCAAGACCACTTGAGTAGAGGGGACACAGGTCCTCTGGGCAAACTCCAGGCACTTGCAAGCTCCCTCAGCTGGAAAAAACCTTGCTTTCCTCTCCCCACCTGCCCTCCGACTTTTGGTACGTTGAGAACTCTGTTCTTACATTGGGAGGTTCTGTCTCTCTCACCACTGAGATATCTCCTTTTCTTTTTTTTTTTTTTTTGAGACAGAGTCTTACTATGTTGTCCTCGGAAGAATGCCATGGCATCAAATCTCACAGCAATTTCCAACTCCTGGGCTTAAGTAATTCTCTTGCCTCAGCCTCCCAAGTAGCTGGGACTACAGGCGCCTGCCACACCACCCAGCTATTTTTTTGTTGCAATTGTCATTGTTGTTTGGCAGGACCGGACTGGGTTTGAACCTGCCAGCTCAGGTGTATGTGGCTGATGCCCTAGCCACTGAGCTACAGGCACTGAGCCTGAGATATCTCCTTTTATCTGTAATGCCAGGGAAGGCACACTGTAGGCTCCATGTAAGATACAAATACTCAGGGCGGCACCTGTGACTCATCAAATAGGGCGCCGGCCCCATATACTGAAGGTGGCGGGTTCAAACCCAGCCTCAGCCGAACTGCAAAAAAAGAAAAATAGCCGGGGATTGTGGGGGGTAAAAGAGGGCAACGCCTGTGGCTCAAGCGAGTAGGGCGCTGGCCCCATATACGGAGGGTGGCGGGTTCAAACCTATCCCTGGCCAAACTGCAAAAAAAAAAAAAAAGTGGCTCGGCGCCTGTGGCTCAGCGGGCTAAGGCGCCAGCCACGTACACCTGAGCTGGCGGGTTCAAATCCAGCCCGGGCCCGCCAAACAACAATGACGGCTGCAACCAAAAAATGGCCGGGCGTTGTGGCGGGCGCCTGCAGTCCCAGCTACTTGGGAGGCAGAGGCAGGAGACTTGCTTGAGCCCAGGAATTGGAGGTTGCTGTGAGCTGTGATGCC